>CALNHZ020000464.1:0-40713 GCA_940586395.1 Vitis riparia x Vitis cinerea | reverse complement strand
GGGGGACTCAAGATGCAACCGCTGATATTACTAACCTTTCTAACACAGGCGTATGCCCCAGTATTACGTCCAGGGACTACCAACAAATGACTCGAAGAAGCCAAAAATCAAACACCTTCATCATGACAAAAGAAAGGGGTATGCCCCGGTGTAACACCAGAAAATGCCGATAAATGACAAGCGAGAAATCACAATCACCCTAACAAATGGAAAGAAGGGGGGATGCCCCTATAGGACAAACTCATAAATGTGACCAAGGGTGAAAGGAAGGAGTTATGCCCCAGTCTAAGATATCAATATCATGTCAGAATCCCATAACCGCACATATGGTTAAAGTCAGAGAGCTGAAAATATCACAATCATCCATTCTCTAAGGAAAAAAAAAACCCTCCACTCTAATCCATACATCCAATATCCACAAAAACTGATAGGGGATATGCCCCAGTGTGTACATCTGAAACTCATATATCTTAATGAAAACTTTGGAATACATCACTGAAGACCCACTCATTTGAACTAACCAACAAGACAATGAATGGGGTATGCACCCCTACTGGGTCGATGAATACTGTGAATCTGACCTCGGGTCAGACCCCCAGAAGCACTCTGATATATGAAGAAACTGAGCTGAATGCGGGGCTTAAAACTTTGATGTCCATAACATCGCTAGGTGAAACGGAATGCCTGCGTACATATATAAAGAGCCAAAGCCAGCAGCACGGATGGGCATGCCCTAGTATAAACCGTGTCAAAACATCAGGCAAAGGTGCCCTCAACGGTCCCAACTCTCTGTATCATCTATCTCTGATCATGGACCTGAGGCAAGCAACTGAATGGAAAGACAATATGTGACCCTTGATATCCCCCGAAGCAATGGAGACCTGTCAACATCCCATACTCAATCAGTAGACGGAGCTTGTTCGAAGGAACCGCGTCGAAGTAGACATGAGATCTCATGGCCTCAGGGTGTCTTACGACTCGGACCGTAATGTAGGCTAGGGGTAAAGGTGAATGAAACGATGGGGAAACAAAGGCCCAAATCTCCAATAGATAATGCCAAACCCCTGTGTGCGCAATGTCAAATATCGTTAGAACCATGTGAAGCAAGGTGACTCAATTCTGCATCCAAATAAAAAACAAACAATAGGTGACATGCACCAAAGAAACTCATCGTTCATGAAGTGAAACGACGATCGACGAGGATAGAAGCAGACGAAAAGAGATAAGATGAATGATGAATGGGTGTAGAAGAAAATGGAGAAACCAACTGGGATACGAATATAGCAATATGTGACAACGACGAACAACTCATCCTAAGAACGCCAAATCAAAGCAAGTCACTATATGATGGGAATGGTGATGTAGACAATGATCCAAAGGCCTAGTGCCAAGGAAACCCAAACCTCACTCCCAATGTGTCGCCCAGATCCATTGTGAGAAGGATCGTACAATGCTCTCATCCGACTCTTAAAGGAAAAAGAAATCTCTCAACCCAAAACCAACCTCTGATGATCCCAAGTATATCAACGAATACCAAACAAGCACAATTTTTTTCTTCTTTTTTTTTTTCATTTTATTTTATTTTTTTCCTTTTTTTTTTTTTTTTTTTTTTTTTTTTTGCCGAATTCCATACTATCACAATCCAACAAAAAGAACCCCAAACCTCCAATCTTGACCGGCCCCTTCACCTAAGAATCCTGGATCAAAGCCTACAGAAGGAACGAATGGTGTGACAAACCTGACTGGTAGCTCTGGGACGAGAACGTATCATCATCACACAAGGGAAAACAGAAGCGAAGTGAATAAAGATGGTAGACGGTGTGAAGATGCAAAATGGAGATGAAAAGAAACAGACAATGATGTAAGAAAGAACAAACGAAGAATGACACCATGCCCACAATGCTCATAGATCCAATCAATAAATACAAAGCGCACAAGGGTAGGTTCCCAACCTAGGCAGAAAAGGTATGCAAGGCTGAATGAAAGAAAAGGTCATAATAAACCACGTGAGGCTCAAAGGGTTGGCAATAGTATATATCAATGTACGGGTGTGCAATAGGGAATATGGCTACTCGAAGTGACGGCCACCCATCCTCTGACCATGATCTCACGCATAAAAACTTCTTCAGCTGATCCACATTAACTGGCTCTGTGAACTGATTTCCGTCTAGGTCTGTCAACCAGGCAGCTCCTCTCGAGTCAGATCTCGGATGACATAAGGCCCGCTCCAACTTGGTCTAAACTTGCCTCTAGGGTCACTGATCAATCCCCTAAGGACTTTCAAGACTAGGTCACCTCTCTGGAATTTCCTAGGCCTGACCCTCTTTCTGAATGCACGGGTCATCTTCCTCTGATAGGCCTGAACATGATCTGCTGCCGTCAATCTCTTCTCGTCCAACAGGTTAAGCTGATCATAACGAGACCGGGCCCACTCGGCCTCGGATATATGCTGCTCTAGTGCTACTCTCAAAGATCCCATCTCAATCTCAACAGGCACACTGCCTCCATACCATACACCAAAGAATATGGGGTAGCTCCAGTAGAGGTACGAAAAGATGTACGATAAGCCCACAATGCAAAAGGGAGTTTTTCTGACCAATCCCGAGAAGTCTCGACCATCTTTCTCAAAATCCTCTTGATATTCTTATTTGCGGCCTCAACTGCCCCGTTAGTCTGCAGCCTGTACGCAGACGATCTGTGATGCTGAATGCCATACTCTTGAATCAACGTGTCCACCTCGCCCTTAAAATGCACTCCTCTGTTTGAGATCAGCTCATGAGGGACCCCGTATCGGCAAATAATATGCGATCTGATGAACTTGGCCACTCTGGCCGCTGTCAACCTAGCATAAGAAGCAGCTTCCACCCACTTGGTGAAATAGTCAATGGCAACCAAAATGTACTCATGCCCGCTAGAAGACTTGGGCGTGATCTTCCCAATAATATCAATACCCCATACTGAAAACGGCCAAGGGGATGCAAGTGCATGCAACTCAGAAGGTGGCACGTGTATCAAGTCTCCATGCATCTGACACTCCTGACATCTCTGTACAAACTGGCAACAATCTGTCTCCATGGTCAACCAAAAGTAGCCAGTCCTCATGATCTTACGTGCTAGCATATGACCTCCCATGTGTGGGCCACAGACCCCTGCATGAACCTCTCTCATCACTCGATCTGCAGATGCATGGTCTAGACATAATAATAACAAGCCATCAGGTGATCTCCTATACAGCGCATCCCCGCAAACAACAAATCTGGTGGCTAACTGTCTCAATGCTCTCCTATCCTTGGTGGAGGCTGACTCTGGGTAAGCGCCGCATGACAGAAACTGATAAATATCGTGATACCATGGCAGCTCAATCTGATCCTCTATCTCTCCAATCAAATAATAGTAAGCTGGTGCAGACCTAGTCTCAATCAGCAATGGCCTAACATTCACCCCCGCAGGGATCACAATCAGAGAAGCCAAGGTGGCTAATGCATCGGCAAACTGATTTTCCGCCCTGGGCAGATGTATATACCTTAACACATCGAATCTATCAATTAATAGGTCCAAGTAAGCATGGTAGGGTTTCAGCTTCTCATCCCGTGTCCTCCAGATACCCTGAGTCTGCTTTATAACCAAGTTGGAATCCCCGTGGATCTCCAACTGTCTAATGCCAAGATCAAGTGCAGTCTCCAAACCTGTAATGCAAGCCTCATACTCTACAATATTATTCGTCAATCGGTGATGATCAGAAAAGGCTAACCGGACTGATCTGGGGATATGATCACCCTGTGGTGATATCAACAAGATACCAATGCCAAACCCTGACTGATTGGCGGCACCATCAAAGTACAACCGCCATCCCGTAATACTAGTCATCGAAACGATCTGCTCATCAGGGAAATCATCATCAACCGATCTGTCATCGGATATTGGCAAATAAGCTAGATGATCTGCAACAATGCTTCCTTTTACTGACTTCTGTGTGACATAATGAATATCAAACTCTGTCAACAATACCAGCCATCTCATGAGCCTACCGGTCAGAACAGGCCTGTCAAATAGATACCTCAACGGGTCCAATCGTGAGACCAAGAGCACGGAATACTCTGTCATGTAATGTCTAAGTCTCCTAGTGGCCCAAACCAATGCCAAGCAAAGGCGCTCAATCATAATGTACTTGCACTCATACTCAAGCATCCTCTTACTCAAATAATAGATGGCACGCTCCTTCCCCAAATCATCAAGCTGAGCTAACATGCATCCTAAGGCCATGTCTGAAACTGATAAGTACAGAAGCAAAGGACGCCCCGGTGTGGGAGGCACTAAACCGGAGGAGAAAGGAGACACTCCTTAATTCTCTCAAAAGCACGCTGACAATCATCATTCCAAACTGTAGGCTGATTCTTCCTCAGAAGGCGGAAGATAGGCTCACAAATGTCTGTCAGTCTAGCAATGAAACGACTGATGTACTGCAATCTGCCTAGGAATCCCCTAATCTCTTTCTCAGTCCTCGGGACAGGCATGTCAAGTATGGCTCTGATTTTCTCTGGATCAACCTCTATACCTCTCTCGCTAACAATGTGTCCCAGCAATTTTCCAGAAGTCACCCCAAAGGTGCACTTCTTGGGATTCAATCTCAGCCTGAACTGTCTGATCCTCTCAAAAAACCTTTGTAAGGCTGCTAAGTGATCTGTCCTGTCTTGGGACTTCACTATCATGTCATCCACATATACCTCGACATCTGTGTGCATCATATCATGGAACAGAGTAGTAGCAGCTCTCTGATAAGTGGCTCCTGCATTCTTCAACCCAAATGGCATAACCCGGTAGCAGTAAGTACCCCACTCAGTAATGAAAGAAGTCTTTTCCATATCCTCTGGAGCCATCAGAATCTGATTATACCCAGAAAGCCATCCATGAAGGACAACATCCGATGCCCTGCAGTGCTATCAACCAGCATATCAATGTGTGGGAGGGGAAAATCATCCTTAGGGCTGGCCCTATTCAGATCTCGAAAGTCAACACAAACCCTAACCTTGCCGTCCTTTTTGGGAACAGGGACGACATTAGCCAGCCACTCAGGATACTCAACCACTGACAAGAACCAACACTGAGTTGCTTCCGAATTTCTTCCTTAACCTGCAAACTCCATCGAGGGTGTAGTCTTCTCAATTTCTGCTTAACGGGCCTAGCATGTGGTAAAATGGGCAGGTGATGCTGCACTATGGAGGGGTCAAGGCCCGGCATGTCCTCATATGACCATGCAAATACATCCAGGTATGACCTAAGCAGGTCAATCAACCTACTCCTCTCATCAGGAGATAGAGAAGAGCCAATCCTGATTTCCTTGAGCTGATCTGGTGCCCCAAAATCTATCAACTCTGTGCTACCAGAAATGGGTGTGACTTTCTCGTCCTCTATGCCAGAATCAAACTCTGACTGATCACCCAGTGGGTCATCCGTATCTCCCATATCATCAACATCATATATATGTGTCGCGAGTGCTGGTGGTGCAATCAAAGGAAGATGCTGTGACACAGTCAAGTACTCGAAAATACTCATATCATTATTACCATCAGAAATATCATCAAAGCGGGTGACAAACCCGGACATAGTGTCAGAAGAAAGAGGTGGGTCCACAAAGTCGGACGCTCCCTCAACAGAAGTAAAATCAGAAGTAACGACATTAAAGACTGACTCAGCATCAAGTACGGAAACTCTAGATATGTCAAAAGCAGAATGGGGCCCGCGTGGGGCCGCATCAAGGATACGACCAATGCCTATAAAATCCATATCATCAGTGTAGGCATCAGGAATAAAGTCATCCCCATCAATCTCGAGTACAGAAACTCCGAACATATCAAAAGCAGTATAGGGCCTGCATGGGGCTGCATCGAAGATACGGCCTATGCCGATCATGTCCATCTCGTCAGTGCCATCTCCCAAATCCATAGGTAGGTCATAGTCAGGGACCTCCTCGGGGAAACACATAGAGAACACACTGGCTCGGTCCGGTGATGGGGGCGCGACTATCATGGCACCAGGTGCCTCAGTAGTCCCGGTGTCCAAATGAATCTGACCCAGGGCCTGCTGGATGTCCTGAATCTCAACTGTCTCTGGAATGTGAACAGTCCCCTCTGTGCGAAGTGTATGCTCTGAACCCCTAATAAAGTAGTCGGCCAACTGGAAGGTGTATGGGCGGAGGGGATAATCAAATGGAATGCCAGACATGCGAGCCCTCACCCTATCCCTGCGCAGCTGTGACATATAACGTGCATCAGCCTCTGTGGGGATGTAACCTAGTCCGTAGGGCGTGTCGTGATCAACTGTGAAAGTAAACTCGTGGGGCCCCTGTTGGCGGCGACCCAATCCCATACCAGGCAAATAAGACATGCCTCTCATCATGCTGAGCACCAAAGTACTGCTGTGCTGGTCGAACGACATAGGTAACATATCTCTGCTGCCATCCTCTAAGCTGACAACCTGAACCTCATCGAACGTAAACCCGGTCAAATGTAAGTCATCCTCACTGTGACTGATATGTAACACTGGCTCAGACGAAGTGATAATATCTCTATCAGACTGTATCGTGATAATGCGCCCCTCGTGTATGAACTTCACCTTCTGATGGAGGGAAGATGGTATAGCACCAGCCTCATGAATCCATGGGCGACCAAGAAGCAGGTTAAAGGATGACTGAATCCTTAAAACCTGAAATACTATGGAGTAACTAACTGGCCCGATCATGACATGTGTACTGAGTGTACCCATAACTGTCCTCTGTGTCCCATCATAAGCTCGAACAGTTTGTGTAGAAGCCCCAAAATCGGCTGGTGAAAACCCAAGTGCAATAGCAGTAACCAATGGACAGACGTTCAGGGCAGAACCATTGTCCAGCAGAACAGACGGCACCCGACGGCCTGAACAAACAACATCAATGAATAAGGGTCGAACATGATTTGATCCTTCCGGTGGCAAGTCATCATCAGAAAACACTATGCATGTAGCTCTATCAGCTGTCAACATGTGAATAAGCCCCTCTGGGGTAGTAGCAGTGTCAACCCTAATCTGGCCAAGGGCTCTGACCAATGCATCTCTGTGTGTACTAGATGAGGCCAAAAGGCTCCAAATAGATATGCGAGCTTGAGTAGTACGCAGCTGGCGTAATATCTCATCATCTTCCCTCTGAACCTCCTCTCTGGCAGCTATACCAGCAAATGGCCTGTCAACAGGTGGAGGTTGTGCTACCCTTCCACTTCGTGTAACTATCTGAACATCTCTATGAGGGGGCCTATATTCCTCTGGGAACAGAATGAAGGGTGTCATAGGTGGCACATGCTGTAAGTATACCGGTGATACTGGAGGCGGCCCATAGATCTCGTCCGGGGTCAAACTGAATGGCCTGGGGATCTGCTGTCTAGGTATATATCTAACAAAATCTGACTCCTCATATAGACTGATCGGCTGAGGAGCCTCTCCATCCCAACCCATCATAAATATCTCATCCCCTGCAAACTCAATCAAATGTACCCCTTCCGGGGGTGGAGGTACTGCTCTAGTGTCATGAGTAGGTAGCGGGTCTGTGGCCACACCCGGGCGCCCCAAATCAACCAAGCCCTGATCTATCAAATCCTGAATGGCATGTCTCAGTGCTGAACAACTGTCTGTATCATGGCCTGCTCTCTGATGATAGGCACAGTGAAGATCTGTCCTGAATCCTGGGGGGGTAGGCTGTAGTGGTGGTCTAGGCGGTAGTGGGGCAATCAGTCCCCCCTCAACCAATCTCTGAAAGGCTCGGCTCAGTGGCATCCCAAGCTGTGTGAACTGTCTAACTGGCCTCAGTGGAGGCGGTGCTCTATACTGATGATGGAACTGCATAGGCGGCCTTTGGGGTGCCTGTGTAGCATATACCGGCTGTGGTGGCGGATGTAGATAAGTAGGCCCTACTGGCTTAATGGGAGCAACTGGTCTGTACTGATCATGCTGTATCATCTGATAAGGAGTGCCACAAAACTGACTCTGAAACGGAGGACGACGTGAAGACCGGTGTCCTGTCATGCCAATAGTACCAACATCTGAGGGCCTGGGGCCTGATCCCGACTTCTTCCCCTTTGAGTCTGAAGGGGAAGAATCTGCCCATAAACCTCTAGATATACCCTCCTCAATACCATAGAGGGCCTGCACTAACGAGCCAAAGTCTGTCTGAGGGAAGCCCATGAGATGCCTAGCAAAGCGGGGCTGAAGGCTACGCATAATCATACTGATCTGATCGCGCTCTGAAGGTCTATCAATAATCTGTGCTATCTTCTCCCTCCAACGGGAAATGAATGAAGTGACTGACTCATCCGGCCCCTGTCTGAGGGCCTCTAACTCTCTTCGGGATACATCCACTATAGTATTGAAAGAATACTGTCTAATAAACTCCTGTCCCAAATCAGCCCATGTCCTACGTCTCGAAGGGTCCAATGAGGCAAACCAACGCTGAGCAGCACCACTCAATGATAGAGGGAATAACATAATCATTTGTGCCTCATCCAGTCTATGCCCGCGCATAACAGTGCTGTATAGCTGCAAGTGAATACGGGGGCACCCTATCCCCATGTATCTCTCAATGTCCGGCATGCGGAACTCAACAGGCAAAGCTGCTACTGGCAGATCATCATATCCATCCCACCTCATCATCCCATCAGAAACATGTAGTGATCTCATCCTCTGCTCAATCCTGTCAATCCGAGCCTGGGTATCATCAACAATCTGTGCCGGTGCCACAACAGAATGTGGCGTAGTCTCAGTCTGACCATGCAACACAAATGCTCCAGCCTGGGGAGCTGACTGAACTGCTGGTGGTGGTGGTGGTGGAACTATGTAGTCCTGCTGTATAGTAGGTCCAGATGGCCCAGATGGTGGTGGTGGTGGCGGTGGTGTAGTAGAGTCATGCAAGGTGCTCCCTGGAATCGGCAATGGTTGGGCCTGGTGCCCATCAATCCTCTGACCCAGTCCCAAGATAGCGTCCCTAAGTGACGCCATGGTATCGGTAATCTCAGCTAACTGGTCAACGGTAGCATACTGAGGGTCCATATCTCTATGATCTGGTATCTGCTCTAACTGGCTAGGTGAATCTGATCCTCTAACCAGTCTATCTCCAATCCGGATCCAAGCTCGGGAACCCAGGTCGATCTCAATCAATAATCCTACAAAAGGAAAGGGGTACGTCAGTCCCCGTGACTATCAATCCTGACATCAAACTAGGAATGTATGACTAAAATCTTCTGAGAAAATGAATTGACATGTGATCTCAACAGCTAAACTGATATACGGTTCCACAGGCAGGAACGGGATTCTGACATAGTGATACCTCAGGGGTAATGTGGCTCAAAAGTAAAAAAAAAGAGAAGAGGCAAGTCCTAAAAGACTAGATGACTGTACCCACAGGGATACGCAACCTAAGGTCCTAACTAACAATCAATCAACAATTAAAGTGACATGCTGGCCACGCATGTATCCATGAAATCCAGCTCAGGGCTATACAGGTCTTCATTGCTCAGACATCTATCTTTTCCATAGTGCTCCCAAACATCGATATAGCCCTTATGCTAGACCCTATTCCAAACCCCTAGCTTGGTCGAAGGCGAACAAATTGGGAATGACTCCCAAGAAACACAAGCAATCCATGAGGAATAGTTGACCAAGACTAGTGATTCGGAAGTAAGGGGATACACACGTGCCCCACAAACACAAGCAGCAAGCAGTCATGCAAGGGAAGGAGCAGTCATACAGCAAATAGTCATGCACAAAGAGATAGCCTACCACACATCTACACACAATCTAATCATCTAAGTCTAATCCCAAATGTCATAGCTAGATACCAATCAATAATGAGCAAGCATGCTAGAATCCAATAGGTGAACACACAAGCAACCACACATCACAGGTGCAAGCCAAATACCAACCAAGTACGTGATCATCAGTCATCTATGTAGCCTAAGAGTCTACTGATCAATGAACCATGTGCTCTAATATACCCAACTCAAGTTCAAGCTTGATCTTCTTATGAAACCAGAGATTCTGGGTTCGATCCCCAGTGGAGTCGCCAATTTGTGGACCCTCACCCGATCCATCGGACTAGCGCGACTTGCTATTAAAAGAAAAGAAGGAATGAAAAAGTTGGAGTTTTCCAGTTTTGAAAAACCCGCTCCCAGTGAGGAACGGTGTTGTATGGAGTCGCCACTTACTTTTTATTTTTACTTTTTAAAAAGGGGAAAATTAAGTAAGAACCAAAACCCCTAATGACCCCAGTATGGAAAAAAAGCGGTCTGCGAAAACTAGATTCTGGGTCCGGGGATCAGGTTACCCATTGGGAAGGTACCTCATGCGAGGTAGCACCCCTCTAGGCCCGGAGCTCGGTCTCTACTAATGAATTGGGGTATGTGGGAGCATATGGGTCAAAGATGAAACCCTAGGCTAAATAGATGTCATGAATCACACAATCCTAATTGGTATTTGACATGCATATGAATTTAACCAACCCAAAACAATGGGTGCGTACCTGTGGTCCCTAGCCATGCGCTGCATAAAAGGTCAGCCAAACACAGATAAACATGTAACAAAAATTCAGGATTAGGCACCATGCATGCATATGATTCAACAATCAAAACCAGCGATGCGTACCTGTGGTCCCTAGCCATGTGCTATAGTAGAGGGTGAATCAGCCACGCAACATGTATTCAGAATCAAGCATCAAATTTTGTGCCAAAAAGGAAGAAGGCTGGTTGAGATCAGGTAATGGACTTCCCAAATGTCATACAAATCAAACTAGACTTACCTAGACTACACCACCCATAACTTCAAAATTTCCCATACTAACTGAAATCAAACACTGACTTAAACCTTCAAGATGCCTCAGAAGCGCCCTATAGCAAATGGGTTTGAGCCCCAATGGATAAGGGCTCGAAAGATGCCAAAATCGAGGGCTACCTAAAGTCCTTCAGCAGAACAGGTTGAACTAGTTCTCAACTGGTACAAACTATTGAGAAGAATTCCCAATTTTTCCTAGAAAAATCCTAAGTGAGTGAGGATTCAAATAGAAGAAACGGTTCTCAATTCCAAGCCCGGATGAGTGAGAACCAGACCAAGAAAGGTAGGTGTTCCCCATGGCTGACAGAGGCAGCCAGTTATGGGGCTGAACCGGTTGAACCGGTTCCCAACTAGTTCATCCGGTTGATAAAAAATCCCAAATTTGGTCAAAAAGTTCCTAAGTGATTAAGGAAGCAAACAAAAGAAACGGTTCTCAATTCCGAGCCCGGATGAGTGAGAACCAGACCAAGAAAGGCAGGTGCTCCTCATGGCTGACAGAGGCAGCCACTTATGGGGCTGAACCGGTTGAACCTGTTCCCAACTGGTTCAGATGGTTGATAAAAAATCCCAAATTTGGTCATAAAGTTCCTAAATGATTAAGGAAACAAAAAAAAGAAACGGTTCTCAATTCCGAGCCCAGATGAGTGAGAACCAGACAAAGCAAGGTAGGTGTTCCCCATGGCTGACAGAGGCAGCCAGTTATGGGGCTGAACCGGTTGAACCGGTTCCCAACTAGTTCATCTGGTTGATAAAAAATCCCAAATTTGGTTAGAAAGTTCCTAAGTGATTAAGGAAACAAGCAAAAGAAACGGTTCTCAATTCCAAGCCCGGATGAGTGAGAACCAGACCAAGAAAGGTAGGTGTTCCCCATGGCTGACAGAGGCAGCCAGTTATGGGGCTGAACCGGTTGAACCGGTTCCCAACTGGTTCATCCGGTTGATAAAAAAAATCCCAAATTCAGTTAGAAAGTTCCTAAGTGATTAAGGAAACAAGCAAAAGAAACGGTTCTCAATTCTGATCCCGGATGAGTGAGAACCAGACCAAGCAAGGTAGGTGTTTCCCATGGCTGACAGAGGCAGCCAGTTATGGGGCTGAACCGGTTGGATCGGTTCCCGGTTGATAAACAAAATCCCAAATTCAGTTAGAAAGTTCCTAAACCATTCATAACCAATCAAAAAAAATCATGTGTGGCCTTTGTTATCCACACCCAAGCAATACAATATTCATATCAAAGGGAAGAAAAGATGATGAGGAAGGAGAAAAACATATGAAGACGAGGAAGATAAACTGTCAGCAAAGAAAATTCAGCATGCTTACCTCTGAATCTCCACCAAATAGATCCGTGTATGCCAATGATGACTCCCAAAACTAAGATGCTGTCATTCTCCTCTTCAAAGAAACCACAGTGCTGAAGCTTTCCCCCACACCCTCAACTCAGAAGATGCTCCTGACCTTTTTGTTTCTCTCACCAGCAAAATTTCCCCTCTTTTTGAAAATGCCAAAAGGTCCATTGCTCTCATCTCTTCCCACCTTTTATACTCATACCCCTCTCAGCATCTGAGCCTCCTAGGTTCCTTCCCCTTCAGCACCGAAATCCCCTTCATCAGCATGGGAACCACACCCCTCATTACTTCTCTTCAACTTACAAGGCCAGCTCACTCCCTTCAGCTTTCAGCTTGCTTCACCACCAAGAATCCATATGGATTCGTGGTGGGCTGCAAGGAACCCAGACCAAGGCCCAAAATGGACCCACAACATTTCCCAAAACCAATCTGGAGCTTACGGGCCTGATCCATGTAGGATTTGGGCCCCAAAATTAATAGAATTAGTGTTTTACCTCAGCTGACTCAATGAACCGGCTGAACCGGACGAACCGGATGCCCACCGGTCGAACCGATGGCAAAAAATTTTGAAAATTTGATAGAATGTTCCTAGAAGAGTAAGGAATCCATGAAAAAAAACGGTGCATGATTCCGAGTTCGGAAGAGGGAGATATGATCAAAACAATTACCAAAAATCAGTGTTCTACACCGGCTGACTCGATGAACCGGCTGAACCGGCTGCCAACCAGCCGACCGGTTGCAAAAAATTTTGAAAATTTTTCAGAATGTTCCTGGAAGAATAAGGAATCCATAAAAAGAAACGGTTCTTGATTCTGAGTTTGGATGAGGGAGATATGATCAAAACAAGCCGGAGTGTTCCGAACCTCAACATGCCCCTATAAACTCCAACTAAGCTAAAACATCGGGATGACCCCACTTCCTTCCTATAGCGTGATGTGAATGACTAGGAAAATGGCCACGGTGACCCTTCAAAATGAACCACATATGCACCACAATGGACCACAGACAAACCCACACGAGGCTCGGACATCGACTAAGCCCAAAAGGGGCCCTAGTGGTGCCATATGCGAATAATGGGTGGATGTGACACCCGAAGGATAAATGCCAGTGTCGAGGGACAAAATTGAGGGTCTACACATTGGTTTTTTGGGATTGTATCTTAGGTACTACCTTAAGAGACCCTAGGTACTACCTTAAGGTAAACTTGAACTCAACCTCTCCCAAGCCTCGGGTCTTCCTTTGTGACCCTTGGACCATCCCATTATGTGGTTCTCTTCATTCCTCAAGTGGTCCACCAATGGTTTATTGAGACTGTAGCTTAGGCACTACCTTAAGGGCCCTTAGGTACTACCTTAGTGGCCTTCAGGTACTACCTTAAGGGACCCTTGGTACTACCTTAAGGTAAACAGACTCTTTCCTTTAAGGAGATAAGAGCTTTGATGAACCAACTTGGGGAAAATTTGACAGTAATGATGACATGGAATCAATATGGGGATGAACTCAATCGATGGTACTAGCAAGGTAAGCAATACTCCCATGTAAAGGATATGTATGTGTTTGGGGGGTGGAGTTGCATTTGAGTATGCTTAGCATTTGTCATGTTACTGAAATGCATGCTCATCTCCCATCTGCTTCTAATATTAGAAGTATGCTTAACGAGAAATACATTACCTGCATAAGTTGCTCAAAAGTTCATCTGTTCAGTGTGCATGCAAGTTATACTAGCATATAAAATGAAAAATTGCAAACAGGACATGTGAAAAAGGTCTAATGTTAGATCCCAGATTTGATTCATAATCCAATGTGTCATTTTTTTTAACTATGGTTAAACTTGAAAGAAAGAAATTTAAAATACTTTCACTCAAACCAACTTTATTTGGTTGAGAAGTTTGTACCCTATCCAATTTCACCCAAACACAAGGTAGTAAAAAAACATTATCTGTAATTGTACATGTCAGCAGCAAGGATGGCATGAATGTCCTTGTTCTCAATGTAAGATAAAGTGTATATCTCGGGGACATGGGCTCTAAAATGCATGGCAACTATGATAACTGACCAATATTTGACCCATTTCGATGAACATAGATAATGTATTTGGAGACTGGCTCAAAAAGGGATAGGAGAGTTAAGATGATCTCACTGGTGAGTCTTGGATTTGGAATTTGAGGGCCTTCTGAACTCTTAGGAATCAGATCTGCTGGTATGCTGATGCTGACAATTGATTTGGTTTATCCATACATGGGCTGGCTTGAGACTAGGTTCTAGAAAACATATGCTCACCTTGAATCACAAAATAGTGTAAGAGTGACATAACCTGAACCTAATTTTTATGAATGTTATTGTATGATGGTACTTTTAGAAAGCTGAACTCAAACCCAACCACATCAGACTTGGTGTGATCATAGTTTGATAACTATATTGCAACATCCCATTTGATGCATGCATTTTAATGGAAAATTTTCAACTACTTTAAAAGCTAGTCTTCGAAGCCAGTTCTTGGAGTGTTGCTGATTTGTGCTGTTTATAATGAAATGTGGAACCATGCTTACATGCAGCCATTTCCTGCAAAATGCAGAGGCTTAGGTCTGCTACTAGGCAACCCATTCTAGCACCCTAGAAAAAGGAGCCTACATTGGGTAAGCAAGCTTCCTATATCAAAACGTGCAACTTGGGTTCATGTAGGAGCATCTGTATAATATTTTCCCATTTATCTGCTGCAAATGGTTTTTTCTGATTTTTCATTGTTTGAGACTTTGATCAGTAGCTGGCAGTAAAGTTTGATTTTGCATTTTTCTTCTGAATTTGGTGTTCACTATAAGTCCATTAATTTTGTAGGTGGATCATGAGAGACAAAACTGAGGTGCAGAATGGAAGACGAATGTTGTGTGACAGAGAGTATTCTTTGCAATACTCGGTCAAAATGGAGTTGGTTTGAGGTAAAAGCACTTGCACTATCTCAGAGCATCAGTCTAATCATGTCTCATTTGATTTTGTGTTAAAGAATTTTGAAAGCTATTTTAAAACCTGTAGCTAGTTTAAAAGTCAAGTGATGGTTTAATGGTTTTCAAGCTGGACCAAATAAATTAGGGTGATGCTACTATTTTGGACCAATGTTAATTTAATGGCAAGGTCATGATTAGAGCCACCTAAGAGCCTATAAGATTTTATTATCTCTTTTTGGTACTGCTTAGGTCAATCCTTCTTCAATGAGAGGAACCTTCTTGGGTGGAAATGGGAGTTTTGTGGGCAAAAGGCAGAGGAAAGCATGGAAACCTGTGCCACTATGTTTGTTTTTTATTATTTGGGTGGATAAAAATCATAGATAGTTTGAAGATGTGGAATAGCCCAAATGCTTCAAACCTGTTTCATATGTGCCCTTCTCCTTTGCTGAAGAGAGTGTCTTGATGCTTGATCTGTGTCTATGTTAGATTGCATTGACTGGTTGGCTTCTTATTAATGGGAGAGTGCTGGTTTTTTATTTTCCATTTTGAATTTGAGCACCCATGGCATACTACATGTTTGTTGGTTGAAATCTTGGTTGTTTAAAACATGTGAGAGAAAAGTTGAGAAAAAAATATGTAGAAACTTTATCCTTGGACACATCATCTTCACCAACTTCGGTTTTCTTGTCACAGAATGACCACTTACAGCAGAATAACAACCCATTGTCTTTTAATCAGCCATCAATGATGTTAAAAGACACGAGTCAAGATAGAGAAACTCAGCCATCAATGAGCTTAAACAAGATTTGGCTAATAGGTTTGGTATAGAGGGAAAATTGGAGGACCAACAGAGGATAGGCTGGAAACTCGTGTATGTGGATCATGAGAATGACGTTCTGCTAGTGGGGGATGATCCTTGGGAGTAAGTTCTCTATTTCATTAGTTAATAGAGCTCATTTATATTTGTGCATTTTAATATGAAGGAGTGGTAATACTAGAATATGTGGAATAGGAAACAATCGGATTCTGAAGGAGTTATGAGGTGGGATCAATTCAAGGTAATGATGCGGGAAAGTATCTAACATGATGTGGTCATTTGCATTGAAGACCATCTGATGCACTAATAAAAAAAAAATGGTTAGATTTAGATTGAAGGAGGGATGAGAGTAGAGGAAGCCCAAGAACGGCATAGGTTAACATGGGGAGAAAACACATGATTTCATTTGATTTAACAGAGTATGCCTTTAGCAGAGCCAAATGGCAATGGGGGATTTCTGTATCAAAGCTGAAATAGTTGGGATTTAAGGATTTTATGAGTTGGGTAATAGTCAATTTTGTTGATTTGTTGTCAATCTTTGGGGGCACTGTTGGAGAGAGTAAAATTACAGATAGTTTGAACATCGTGCTCATGTATGATGGTATATTTGTACTTTGGCAAACTTCTATTTACTTCAAGTTTTCCTGAGTAGCTAAGTTTGATCTAGAAAATGGATCAATGTGGTGTGTGTTGCACCAGTACGTTGAAATGTGGCATGATGGTGTAGGTTCATTTAGAGTATTTATTTAGAAAACAATAAACAATCTCAAATAAAATATCAATTTGCTTTTTCCATTAGTAAAAAGTGGATTAATAAAACATTTTATTTAAAATGAAACTCTCTGTTCTATTATATTTCGATTTGTTACTTTTAATATATTTTAATTCTCAAAATGATTCTGAAGGAGAGTGATTCTTTTGATTGTTAGTTATGTTGTGGGAATGAGAGTAAACCATGATTTGGAATATGTTATTTGGACCATAAATAACTAGGCTATTAGCATTTTTCTGTACCCTGCAGTGCCTAATACTTCACTTTGAATAGCATGGAACTATTGCTTACTGTTATTAAGAATAGCTTTGATTGTATATCTGATTCTGGGAACAAGTTGACTTCGTGCTAGCTTCATTTGATTTGGACAGTAAATATCATTTTATTTAATGGCAAGAAAGCATGATTTTTCATTTGGTTCTTATTTAATTTTTTTATTGTTGTTGCTTTGGTCAATGTAATTTTCTCTACATGTATATTATGTTTATTTAATGTTACATTATAACCTCATTATGTTTTTTTTTTTTTGCTTTTCTCTTGAAATGAACGCTGATGTTTTGACTTAGCAGGTGAATTTAGGTTAAAAGATGAGTACTCCGGATGCAACTCGAGCAGAACTTGCTCTTGTAATTTTGTATTTGAACAAAGCTGAAGCTAGGGATAAGATATGCAGGGCAATACAATATGGTTTGAAAATTTGGAGTGATGGACAGCCTGGTACTGCCCAAAATGTTGACAAATCAACCAGCTTGGCATGGAAAGTTTTCCATCTTTTTAAGGTTGGGTGATACTGTACATTGTGGTGTAAAACTTTTATCTATATATATTAATCTTGTCTCCTATTTCTGTTGGCTTCTCCATTGTATACATAAGCAAAAGGGGCACCCTTAGTGCATTAAAAAAAAAAAAATTGATGTTGAACTTGCATTAAATCAAACACCAGAATGAGCATTCAAGTATCCTGTGAAAACGATGGACCTTTAAGTACTGATTACAGATGCTTATGATGAGATGATCTATTTGGATGAACTCAGGTCTCACAAATGGGACCATTAATATCTGAAGCCTCTTATACAAAATGGTACTATTTTTTACCTAGGTATTGATTGAATTTGTATGATAATGAACCCCAAGAACCATCCAGATGTATAGTTACAGAATTGTGACATGGTAAGTTAATTATGAGCTAATTCAATACGATCGTTTTAGTATGTAACATTTTTTTCCTGGTGGACTCGGAACCTTAAGCCTCCCACAACCCCACCCAGTCCTCTTCATTACCACTTCAGGCAAAGGCATCAAGGGCAAAGTATTCAAAACCGAATTCACTCGCACCCAAACAGAACAATGGCATGCCTGTGGCAACACACAGTAAAATGTGATCATCCCATCTCAAGAATCACCTCACGCATAATGCGCAACAAGGGTATAGCTCGTGATGTGAGCGATCAAAGCTCTGCTTGTGTAAAAAGAGATACCCTAACCCCACATTCAGGGTATATTCATTCCAGGCATGAACAAGTGTGGATCCCACCAGGAAAAAAAGAAGGCAAAATCTTACTCATGAGAATAAATATGGGCTCTGGCGAACTCTCAATGAGAAAGACGGCTATCAAGGGGCAAAACAAAAGTAGTTGAAGAAACAAATATGGTAATTGTGTCTTTATCCAAAAAAAAAAAAGGAAGTTTACCATTGAACATCTAGTTTCAAACATTTATGGGCATCACATCCATTTTCAAATCAAGGAGAACGATGGCAAAAAGCACCCCTTCACAATGTAAGTTTACACTAATTTAAGTGTCTTCGAATCGTAGGCATAATGTGTGTATGAGACAACACCTTACAAAGTTAAAAGCCAGTCTATATATTCTTAGTGCTTCCCAACAGTTGTCTCCTGAAAAGCACAATAGCATGTTCTTTAGAAGACATCTGGATGGAAATGGCCAGGGATGGAGCTACTTTGCTGAGCCTGCCTCAGGTGCATTGAGAGTGCATAGTTATTCACCTGTTACACCATCACAAAGATCAAATAATAGTGTCATTGCACTACATAAAATTTACAAAAACACCAGGAAAACAATTTTTGTAATGATGATCTGGCTACCAAGAAATCATGTTTTGAATAAAAGATTGGGGAACTACTGAAAAGCAAATTTAAGAAAAACCATGCAATCTGTGAAATGGATTGAAACTTTTCCCATCTAAAATTAACTAACATGTAGTTCAGAAGATTTCAGGTTTATGAGCTTTATCTCTAGCGTTCTCAACTACTCCTGGTACTGGGTGACCACCTGCTTCAGGTGCTGTAATTCCTGGTTCCTCTCTTCACTCTCTTTCTGACGCTCATGCTGAATAGACACAGCCCGCTAGAGAATTATGTTCTCCTGAAGCAGAGCTTCCACTTGTTCCTTCAGCATCAAGTTTTCCTATAATAAGACAAACCATAAGTAAAACAACAAATATGATGGACACATACATTCTGCACCTGGTTGATAACAGTAACAACAACAATAACAACAATAACAACAACAAATATCTAATACAAATTCATAAAATTAACAAATGATGATTCTAATTGTGGATACATTCTTCCTCATAAGGTAAAATCAATATTCAGGCAGTGATCCAATTACCAGCCAATCTTTTGGTCACTCCCAGCCATGCATCCTGCTTCCATTTCAGGATGTACTACTCTCTCAGCTTCACTCTATATCCTTTTACCTCGATTTCAGGAACATCCCTCATTTGGATTATCAAATCGAGCATACATTTAATGATCTATAGATGAGCTAGGTCTGATGCAAACCAGATGATTCATTCAGATGTACAAATGGATCTAGTAAGGGTAAGCCCACATTAAACCTAGTCTGCTCTTTTACCTAAAGTATATTTATTGTATGAACTTTGCTTTGAATGAGCCTTGCAAATGGAAAGTGCCATCATTCTACATGAACCATTTCTCAATTTCCTATATACATTTACTATTTAAGTCAGAAAATGGTACGCTTAGAAAATGCATACCAACTTTTCACATCAAAAACTAAACATAAGAGAAACCTCAATCAAGAAGCAAAAAAGGCAGAAACCAAGAAATCATATAAAGAACCAAATGTTTGAGATGTATTATTGTACCTCACCAGCAAATAATTCATCAACCTGGAACTGATTAGGAGATAAAACTCCAATTTCATCAGCATAATAATCCTGCAATCAAAGATTAAGCAGTTAAGAAATTAGCATAAAGGATGTCACGAATATTTAGAATCTTTCAAACCAAAACAGTGATCATAAAGACCACTAAAGAAAACTTTAATATGCACAACAATTCTTCAAAGTTAATTATTTGAATAACACTACATTGATGGAAAATGGAACGTGGTGTATAGAACCATGTGCAAATATCTACAATGAGAAAATAATGCCTGCCAATGTAATTTAATTGAGTTCGGAAAGAAAGACAAAAAACAAATAATACTTGAAAGAAATACTTTACCTTCTTGCTAGCCATAAAATAAATCCTGTCACCTTTCTTTATAGTCCCATCAATGACTCGAAAATATACGATCACTCCTCCATATGGATCATAGTAACTGAAAAGGTTTGAAGAAATGATATTTATACACACCCAAATAATGCAAAGGCTAATATGTTATATGCTGAAATTAAAATAGCAAAGAGAAAACAAAAGAAGAATGCATGGAATAAGGTCCTTTAAGGTAGTACCTAAGGGCCATTAAGGTAGTACCTAAAGGCTCTTAACGTAGTACCTAAGGTACAGTCCCAAAAAACAAAGGGTGGACAACTTTAGCACACAAGAGAAGCACATAATGGCATGGTATAAGGGTCACAAAGGAAGGCTCGAGGCTTAGGAGAGGTAGAATTCAAGTTTAGTTAAGGTAGTACCTAAGGTCCCTTAAGGTAGTACCTAAGGTCTCTTAAGGTAGTACCCAAGGATGAAAGTTTCCATTTTTTTCGCCGAAATTTCGGGTTTCGGTGGCCGGCGATACGAAAGAGGGGGGCGAAATGTCGATGGGAGAAATTTCGCCAAATTTCGGTTAAAATCGGCGAAAAAATCACCGAAAAATGGATGCAGGCAAAAAATCAGCAAAATCTTCCAAAAATTGCCGGATACTACAATTTATCGGCGAATTTTCGGTTTGTATCGCCGATTTTATTTCCGATTTTTCGGGAAATTTCCCGATATTTCCTACCAGTCCAGCCTGCGCACAGGATACAAAATCTGATCATGATTTGCAGGCAAAGGTTGTGTTTTTTAGCCTGGCTCAAAAATCGTAGATTTAGGGTTCGTGAAATTTAAATCCAATGGCATAAAAGCAAAGCGACCCCTAGAACAGATCCAGAAAACACAGGAAGCAAAAAGGGTTTTGCATGGATTTTCTCGGAAATCAAACGAGGATGAACTTTCCCGGAAAACGAATGGGGGATGGATTTTCTTGGGAATCAAACGGGGTTGCAGAAAAATAAAAATAAATACCAACACTATAATGGAATACTATAATTAAAATACCAACACTAACTTGTTTAAGTATTTAACTCTTCTATCATGCTTCGATATTTTTTTCTCCCGTTTAATGTCATTGCCTTTATTAGTTCTAGTCTCCTGTATCCCCTTGATATTTATGCTATTTTGGGATAAATTGAATGGTGGAAAGTGGTATAGGACTTGTTAGAATGTACCAAGAATCCCCTTGATTGATTGTAATCCTAATTTTCTGTGCTTCTTCTTTTTTTTTTTTCTGGGTTTTTTGGTTTAATTCGTTCAAGGGTTTTGTTTAAAGGTGGTAAGGAGCAGATTATATAAGCCTATAAGCATGTATTCAAAGCTGGTTGGATTGAGGAAAGCTGAACTTCTGAACTTCTGCTGTGTGATTAGATGCTTAGTTTGTGACATGACTTATTTTCTCGAATATCTATGTAACTTCTGCTCTGTGGGATGGTTGATTTTGTTTGACCTTGATTGAATTTTTAAACTCTTTTTAGTTAAATGTTAATGGAAACTGATGCAAACCCTAATGAGTAGGTGTGGCAATATGAGCTCCTAGGAATTAGGACATGTTTGGGAGACAAAGTTGGAGAATTCAAGAACAGATGCCAGAGACAGTATACGCTATTTGAACCAAAACCCACCTCTCCTACCACCTAGAGAGCTGTTTTTTATTTTTATTTTTTAAATTAAGTTTATAATTTGTTTTTCCTTTTTTTAATGCATAAAGCTTCACATCAAACAGCAAATAAGGTTTTCTTACTTTGTGCCAAATGGAGGGTCCTTAGCTTCTCTCTCTTCTCTCTCTTTTGTCTCTGTTGTGTGAATTTCTCAGTGAAAAATCGAAAACTTGGGTTCTTATCCATCTTAATTTTTATTAAATGAAAACCGTGGGTTGGGTTCAATCACTGCTACCATTGGACTATGATACTCTTTGATAAGATATATTTATTTTAAATTTGTTAAGGTTCATCATTACAAAAATACAATTTTAATTATTTAATTTGAAATTATATGTTGTAATTTTATTCAGATTTGTTTATATTAGCTACGAGATTATTTCTTGCTGGTTCTTGCTTCTCAAAAGTTGTCTTAAATGCTTATTATGTTGCCACTTGTCATAACCCTTGATACTTGGTTCAAGTAGCAAAGTGTTGGGGTGGGATGCTGGTAGGTTTCCAATTTCATTTTCAGGGGAGGAAAAAATTGTTACCTATATAAAATGTTTATTTTGTTGTGATACTTATTTACAAACATAAGTGACTTTAACTTCTTCCTGTTAAAACATACAAGAAGAAACCTATGTTATTTACAATAAGCATTAATGATTTTTAGCTTTTTCATTATGTATTGTATGTCAGCTTTGAAATTTCTGCCCTGTCCCTTCTTCTTTTCCCATTCTCAACTTCTCATTGTTGGATTACAGATATATATGGACTGTTTGCAAAAGGCAAGATTCCAACATTCATAGATTACTTGGGAATTGTTGTTGAGGTATTTGCTTTTTCCTATGTTGCTGCTTATTTGTTCTCTGTATGTGTGTCTATGTCTCTGTCTATCTTTTTCTTGGTAGAACATCAAGCGAATCTATGGTAAAACAATAATTATTGTGATGTTTCTGCAATCATCTTTTCTTTATAACCGTGGAACTATTATTAGCTGTTATGTACATGTTATGTTCACTACAACACTAACTTCACTTTCCGAGACCATGTAATCATCACTATGTTTGTGGCATTGTTGTTGAGAATATATTTAGGTTGGAGATTTTTTTGACTAATTCGCATACGATAACAAGTATGCTTTTGTTTCTAGTCCACACCCTTTCCATGTTTTAAATTGATTTCTAAACCTTGTAACACAAAATTAAAGAATTTTTTTAATTAATTTCTAACTCTTGTAGCTTAAGTGTTTTATATTTTTCTTAATTTTTTTAAAATTATAATAAAATATAATAATTAATAGTTGCTTTATCTCTTCTTTAATTTAAAAAAAAATTTAAAGATAAATACAATAATTAATATTATATTAAATTTAAAGATAAAGAAAAATTAATAGAATAAAAATATAAAGATAAATATCAAAATCAATATCTTAAAAAATCTAAAGATAAATGATAATAATTAATACACAAATTCAATTTTTGATATGAGAACAAAATTAAATGTGAATTATATTTTATCAATATCTAATCTATTATAATTTTTTTACAATATTAAAATAAAAGACTTATAATAAATACGTTCTTCATGTATAATTAGCAATAATATCAAAGTAAGATAAGCTTAATATCTTCTTAAAATAGAAAAATTATAATAAATATGTTTTCAATTACAATTAACCATGTAATATTATAGATAACTTAAAACTTACCTTACTATGCTTATATTTAATGTTAATTTTTAATTAATGCCATATCCAAATACTTGCGCTTATAGTTGAGATCCTTCTCAGCTGAATCTCTGAGTTCTAGACTCCTAAGATTTTGGGATGCAAAAGATCTGACACCTAGACGTGTACCCGCAACCACCACCCTTACCTGAACCCACCCTTACCCGCAAACCGTCCTTTGGCTCTGTTTTGATCTCTATGGTTCTCTTGTTTTTCTTTTCTATATTTCTTTCAGAAATTAAATTTTCTGCTACTATTTATTTATTTATCTTTTCTCTCTTTGGATAGTTCTTAAGCCTTTTATCTATAGTTATTGATTTGGTCATTGGAAGCTTGCTAAAACAGAAAGACATCATAGTTGTTAGCAATTCTGTTGTGGTACAATTTAGGAATTATTATTGGATTGGTTAGAAGCTAGGCACTCAGACATTTTATGGATATTGGTCATTTTTTTTTCTCTCCTCTGTAAACAAATAACTATGAAGTTAATCCTCTTTAACTGATACTTTCTCTTCTAGTTGTTGCTGGATAGAGATTGTTATTGAGACTTGAGAGCTTTAATCTTAATTGATGGAGATTTTAATAAAAATTCCCTTTGCGTTTTACAGTATCTTTTGACGTTGTTGGGCTGTGGAAGCTTGCTAACTTGTGAAACAATAAACAGAGAACATTTAACTTAGCTCACCAAAGCTTTAATTATGACTACTTAGGGTTGGATACATGGCTTCTTTTTCACATTTCATCTTTATCTATGAAGAATTTGTTCAGAAGTTTGGGATTTGTATTTAAACTGTAGGAATATCATTGGTTTGGTTAAAGATATCTTTGTAGGAAAATATTTGTGTGTTTTTATATAATTAACTTTTCTTTCTTGTCTTTCTAGAAGAGAAGAAAGTATATGGGGGTGGGGTAGTGTTATGATTGGAAATTTTGTGTTTAGATTAATTGAGATGTTTTCAATTGTTTTTTGTTGCATTTTCTACTCTTCACCAATCCTATATAGAATATCACATGCCTACACAATCTATTAGTAAATACAGCTTCAAGTTCATATTGGATACTTACCACAATATGTTGTAGAGACTATATTATATCTGCATAAACCTTATGAATTCATTCAACTAGTCTTTGATCCAGCTACTTCACTCGTACTGCTATATGAATCCTTTGTTGCCAACCAACTTCATGTTTGAATCAAGCCTTCACTGTCATGTTGTTTCTAGCCACCTCTACTCACATGCTTAATGGTCAATAGTTGAACATAATATTTTGAGTGATAGAATCTGCATAGTCAAGGTATATGCTGTAATTTGATTGAGATTCGTTTATATTAGCTTCCAAATTCTTTCTTGTTGGTTCTTGCTTCTTAAAAGTTGTCTTCAATGCTTATTTTGGCCTCCCTTTTCATAGCCCTTGAAACCTGGTTGGCGTAGCAAAGTGTTGGGGTGGGATCCTTGTAGGTTTCCACTTTAATTTTCAGGAGAGGGCAAAAATATTACCATCATAAAATGTTTGTTTTGTTGTCATATTTATTTCCAACCATAAGTGACTTTAACTTCTTCTTGTTCAAACATACCAGAAGAGCCCTATGTTATTTACAATAAACATTAATCCTTCTTACCTTATTCATTATGTACTATATCTAAGCTTTTACATTCCTCTCATGTCCCTTTTTCTCTTCCCATTCTCAGCTTCTCCTTGTTCGACTACAGATATATACGGACTTTTTGAAGAAACCAACTTTGTAGCATTCATAGATTACTTGGGAACTGTTTTTGAGGTATTCTCTTTTTCCTATGCTCCTTCTTCTTTCTTCTTTGTGTGTATGTCTCTGTCTCTCTCTCATTTTCTTGCGAGAACATCATGCAAATGTAGGGAAAACCCATAATTATTGTGATGTTTCTGCAATCAACTTTTCTTCCTAACTATGCAACTATTATCATCTGTTATGTTCGCTAAGACAGTAACTTATTTGTTTATAGTCAGTCCCATTAATCACTCACTATTTACCACATTTTTGCTTTGTCATTGTCTACCAAAATTGCTTTCAATTTCTTACCTTGAAAGGATGAGCTGATTGAATATTAACTCTATGAACGAATTTGATGCATTATACAAATTGATTTCGAAAAAAACTATAATATGGGATTTATTGAGATCTTTGTGAAGATACGATGGCTTTTCACTTTCGAATCAAGGTCCATGTATAAACACATTAGGGCTAGGTATACACCTACAAAGTTAAGATAGAAAGTTATGTACATGAAAGTGAGAGTGAGAGTCATAAACTAATTGCATCAAAAGAATGTCCCTCTTCGATATGTGCGATCATTTACCTATTAATGTCTTGTCCCTGGTAAAAGGTTCTTTTCGATAACTGTTATAAGATGTAATTATGTTTTTAGGATGATGAGGAATGGAAGTGGAAATAAACATAGAAAATCAGTTGGAGATGAGGACATGGGAAAGGTGGATAGAAAGGAAGCCACCATTCATATTCCTTAAGCAACTTCATGGCATTAGATTATGGATACATGTATATATTAAGGATTTGAATATAGAAAGGGGTCCTTCAATCCATGCTCCCTCGTTTCCTCTATGTCTTATGTGTCACTAAGAAAAAAATCTTAAGACATTCGATTACCATCACATGGCCCGAGGATGACCCCTTTATGGCCTTCCTCTCCACCCCCTCTTCTCCTCTTTCCTTCATCATTATATTCATACATAATCCCTATTTACCTTTGTTGTCATTTTTTTGTAACAAGTTTCTATTTAATTAAGGTGATGGAAGAGGACATGTTCTGCTACATTCATGAAGGTGGTCAGCTAGTTAAATGTGTTGGAGGGTCTGTTCAATATCAGGGTGGTCGTAGCGAATCGATGGTTGTTAGCCGGCATGTGTCACATAGTGATTTCGTTTCAAAACTGTGTGATGCACTGCACTTTGACCAGAATTCTATCAAATTGGAATTCACGGTCAAGTTTGAGCCATCATGTCTACTACCATTGCATGATGATGCAGCCCTACTTAAGATGTTTCGATTCAACGAAATGTTTTGTCACGTCTATGTCTCATCATCAAGTGAAGTTGTTGAAGGCTGTATAGCACCGAATAGGTACTGATAGCCTTCCTAACATCAAATCCACTATGTCTATTAACTTTTCTTCAAATATATGTAGATGGATGAATATTTTTTTTTTGTTTTTTTCCTTTGTAGTGCCCCTTCTCCTATTGTTGGTTCGAATTCTGCAAACCTACTTCCATCCGGTGGCGATATGCCAATTAATATCTGTAATGACTCTCTTACAATTGAGTCATATGGGTTTTCCCATAGATGTGCGGAAGCAAATATACTCGAACGTGACTCAAGGCGGTTTGAAAATTCCATTATGGGTAGTGGACATACCTTCCCCAATGCTGCCGAGTTCCGTGATGCCGTTTATTTGATGTCAATTGCTAATAGATTCCGTTATCGCTTCAAGAGGAATAGTACGAAACACATGACAGTTGTTTGCACAGTTGCTCAATGTCCTTGGAAAGTCACAGCTCGTGCAATTGGGGATTCAAACATTGTCCAGGTTCACACTTTTCATAACCATCATAATCATAGTTTGGAAGATGTTGCTGCATGCCAACCTTTAGTGAGATCTAATCGGGCTTCATTGCTTATTGATGATGTCCTCCGGTCCACTCCCAATTACCAACCCCGCCAAATTTGTAAGGACTTTCAAAGGCAACATGGGATGCAATTGACGTATCTTCAAGCATGGAATATCAAGGAGAAGGCAAATGAGCGCATTTATGGAGAACCCAAATATTATTACAAATTGTTGCCTTGGATGTGTGAGAAAATGGTTGCAACAAATCCGGGAAGCATTATTGAGTTGGGGCATTCAAGTGATGGACATTTTGAGCAACTCTTTGTTGCTCATTCGGTATCTATCCAAGGGTTTGCAATGGGGTGTCGGCCAATCATAGCTATTGACTCCGCCCATATGAGTGGGCCATATAGGGGTGCATTATTTTCGGCGACCACATACGATGCTAATGATGCCATGTTCCCCTTAGCCTTTGGCGTGATGAGCTCAGAAAATTATGATGATTGGTCTTGGTTTTTACAAAATTTGAAGAAGCTTGTTGGAGATAAGGAAGTCGTTATTATCTCGGATAGACATCCCGCTCTCCTTCGTAGTGTTCCTGAAGTGTTTGGGCTTGAAAATCATGCCTACTGTTACCGTCACTTGAAGGAAAATTTCAGCTCTTTCTTGAGCAAACATAACACAAGAGGGAACAAAGGTAAAGAAAATGCACTCCAATTCCTTGATAGTATTGCCTATGCAAGGTTAGAGCACGATTACAATGTTTCCATGATTGAACTACGGAAATACAATGACGCTTTGGCCAAATGGGTTGAAGAAAATGAACCCGAACATTGGGCTATGTCCAAATTCCCAAAACAAAGATGGGATAAAATGTCCACAAACCTTGCCGAGTCGTTTAATGCTTGGCTAAGGAATGAAAGACATCACTCCATTTGTACATTTCTAATGGAGCATATGGCTAAGTTAGGTTCTATGCTTTTCAAACATAAAGAGGAATCAAACAATTGGAAGGGATGCATAGGGCCAAAAATTGAAGAAAAAGTTCAGCAGAAAATTGCCAAGGGTGAGGTGTATCCGGTCACTCCTTTCATGAACGGAATATTTGGGGTTTCTATTGGAACCACCTTCTTGATGTGGACATTATAAAGCGTACTTGCACATGTAGGGGTTGGGAAATGTTGGGCATCCCTTGTGAACATGCGGCAGCCGTTATTCTTTCCATTGGTCAGAATGTTGTTGATTTTGTTCAAGATTGGTACAAATTCCCAATGCAAGAGTTGATTTACTCGGGCTCCTTCTCCAGTATAGAGACCATGACATGCCAATGGTCGGTAATGATGGTTTGGTTCGATCTATCACCGGTGAAGTTTTCCTCTCTCTTAACCCACCCCATACCAAGCGGCCTCCCGGCAGACCAAGAAAGAAGCGCATTGAGTCCCAATTTCAAGATAAACGGACTGTCTCTTGCTCAAGATGTCATACTTCCGGGCACAATAGGAAAACGTGCAACAACCCTTTGTCTTAAGTGCAATGCTGTCACATTCTTCCATGACTGAAACTATGTGTTTTTTGTTATCCATTACATGTTTTGAACACTCTTCTAAAGGTTGTTACCAACGATAACACATATGTAACACTAATCATTGGTGTGTTGTAATGGGTAATATTACATCAAGAATTTTATCATAATTCCTTTTGCTTCATTTCTTAGTAGGCTAATCTTGTTGAAAACCATATAGTGGTGTACTTTTTTAATCCAATTTAAGGTATATTGTAAATATCAAGCTCCCATTTCTTGAGATGGGGTCTTCCCCTTACTGAAAAATTTGCTCCCTTTTATTCTGTGTACCTGGATGCTCTTGCACACATCCATGCACAAGTTTATCTTGCATCTGATTAAATCTTACGCGGTTTTTCTGAACCTAAAATCTTATGCAGTTGGTACACTACATTTCTGGTGGGCTGCGTGTCAATCCTAACTTGTATGAATCTGGAAAGGTGTGCCTCAGTCTTCTCAATACATGGACAGGCACAGGCACAGAAGTATGGAATCCAGGGAGCTCCACCATTCTCCAAGTTCTTCTGTCCCTCCAGGCCCTTGTGCTTAACAATACAAATAAAACTTACGTTATTATTATTATTATTTTTTCTTAATTGCAGGCGACAATTGGAAAACAAGATGGTTGACAACCATAAAGACATGAGATATGATTGACAATTCGGAATAGTGGCTGCTGGAGAAAGGGATGTGATCATAAGACATTCTCATCATGACTCAGACTTTATAATATAATTGTTCCTATTTTGATTTTAGTTTGTAAATGTAGGCATGCCCAAGACTGAAGCCCTCTAAAAACTATATAGTTATTTTTTGGTTTACCATTTTTACTTTGGGCACCCATTGCATACTTCCGATATGTTTGGATTGTGACCCCCTTTCTGTTAGGTGCTTTTAGATTAATTTACCACTGACTATAAAAAATACATTGGTATATGAAATTTACGTTCAGCTAAAGAGGTTACTCCATGACCTCTTTGCAGGTGCGTAGTTCTAAGAGAGCCATGAAATATGAGAAACTATTGGCTAGGTTGAAGAAATTGATTTCTATTCTGCCTACTATTTGGCCAAGCTAATTCTGCTATATGAGAGGTGAAGCTGAAATTGTTAAGTAAGATATGGTGAATTCTATTTTGTGTCCTCATCATGAATAACACCTATTGAATATCTGTATACTGCTGATATTGAATTTGTAATGGACAGTATCTCTTTGATTCTTTGAAGACATCTACAGACTGGTCCATCTTATGCCAAATCCATTCCACTGTAAGCCTATTATATGCTTCTCTTGAAAGTTCTAAAATCGTCTTATACAAGTCTAATGTTAATGGATTTGCTTTAGTCCTGGAAGTAGTAGTTGGTTAACTAGTGAAACTTGCACATGCTATGCTTAGAAACATCTTTTTGAAGTTTTGTTTGATATTCCATCACTGGGGCTCAGTTTTGATGTCTCATCCTCACTTCAAAGGCAAACAGTCATTGCAACCTTGTATGCTAAGACTAAAATTTTATTTTTGTCCACTGGTTACTTTGGTCTAATGTTGCTTCATATTGAACTTATTGACGTTTGAATTGTAGGAAGAAAACTGTTGTGGTCTCTTTGTGGAATGATCATGCTACTAATGTAGGGCAGGAATTGTTGGATAATGCTGATTAATTTCCAATTGTTGCAATTAAATCTCTCAAAGTTGGAGACTTCCAAGGTAATTCCCCTTGTTTTCTTGAATTTTGGTATTATTATGGCAATTCTAAAAAACATGAGAATGATAAGAAGTCCTCTTTGTAATGTTCTCTTCATATCTTGTTTAGTTGTATACCTGTCAACATTGAGTGAAAGTATTGTACTGGTAAATCCAGATACACGCAAATAAAAAAAGTTGATATCCTGGTAAGGAATCATCAGTGACCTATTACCTTGTTAGTTCTTGTAGTTAGTGTTTCTGACCATATGTTCTTGTTCACAGGTATGATTCTGAATGTAAAGGAGCTTCAATGGCTTCTATTGGGTCTGATATCAGTCCTTCATCTAAGGCTGGAGTGAGGTCCATGTACTATAATAGGGTTTCCCTTTCTCATGTAACCAGCAACCCATCTTGGGTGAAGACAAGGTAATAATTACTGTCATTAAAATAACCTAACATGATCAACCTTGTCTTAGCCAAAGTTTTGAGTTAAAAGCATATTCAGTTTTGATATGTGGGCTTGTCTTTGTACAGCCTTCCTTTTTTAGCATCAGAGCATACATAAGCTTCATCAAGCCTGATCAAACAATGTGGTACCGGGCTTGTAAGACATGCAACAAGAAAGTCACAGATGCTATTGGATCTAGGTATTGGTGTGAAGGATGCCAAAAGAATGATGATGAGTGCAGTTTAAGGTAAGGGATTCATGGAATTTGAATCAATAAGAATCCAGCGATAGTAGTTGAAATTCATGAAAGTAGTCGTATTAGTGATGTTTCTTTGTTCCTTTCTGTTTTGTTTTCCAGGTACATAATGGTAGTGAAAGATTCAGATGCTAGTGGTGAAGCATGGCTTTCTCTGTTCAATGAACAAGCAGAGAGAATATTTGGGTGCTCTACTGATGAGCTTAATAAGCTGAAATCACAGGTAAACTCTTGACAAAATTGAAATATCTATGAGTTTGTCCAAATCTTAGTTAACTTGAAAGAGTTGCTCATTGATGCATTAATTCATATGTAGTTGGTTACTTATTTGGTAGCCTAGTTGGGTTCTATGGGAAAAAAAAAAGGAGAACTTCTGGCATTCAAAATCTGATGTTTAAAAAACCCAATCTTCTCTGCAGGAGGAGAGAAGAGAACCTATTCCAACAGAAATTGAAGGAAGCTATTGGGCCCCTCATCTTTTCCGGATTAGTGTTGCACAACATGAGTACATGAACGAGAAAAGGCAGAGGATAACAGCCAGGGCTGTTGTTCCAGTTGATTATGCAGCTGAATCCAGATTACTGTTAGAGGAGATATCAAGATGAAGACTTCACAATAGGCTCCTTAGTTTATTTTGTTCTTTGGATAACGATATTTAGTCAGTATGCCTTCAGTTCCTTCTATATCTTAAGACACATCCCATTGAATATAGAGGAAGCTTAATCCTAACTTGGAATGCACATACCATTATTGTAATATATGTTTTGTAGACATACATGTGGTTTTGTTGCATTGTAGAAAAATCACTTAAAAAACAATTTAACGACTTGGGTTTCCATGTGATCGACTTTTGGGCTATCTAGTTAATCACTAACGGTTATTTACCCATATTTGCAGTCCTGCACCTTAATGCTTCAATTTGAGATGGGATTGCATTCTTCATGTTTAATGGCTAAGTCCACAATGGTTTGTAGGTATGCAGTTTATTAAAATTATGATGTTTGAGAAAAAGTTTAGGGCAGCTTCTCAGTTGTGGTGATAAAAAGTAGAGTTCAATTCTTGGTCAAGAAATTCTTCTTCATTTGAGATGGGAGAATACTTCCAAAAGTGGAGAAGAGTGTAGAAAGTAGGCATTGCTTTCATGTTTGGGTGGAAAAAGTCATATAGGGTTTGTTTGGCAAATGCTTTTAAGAATATTTTTTATTTTTTGAGAAAAAAAAAAAAAAACATTTGACAATCATAAATTTGCTTTTTGTTTTTTATTCTTAAAATAAAAAACATAGTGTTTTTGGGAAAATATTTTTAAATTGTTTTTGATGGTTGTTTAAAACAATAATTATATGAACATGTAGAATGATAAAAAAAAATAAAATATTAGATATAAAAATTATTTTTAAAACATATTAAAAACGATTAAAAATAAATTTAAAATTAGGTTTACAATTCTATAAAACATTAGTGATTAGTTTTAAAAAATTATTGTTAAAAAACCAAAATTTAAAATTATTTTTTAAAAATAATTACCAAATAGAGTTATAATTTCCCAAGAACTGGAAATTTACGGAAACAAAGAAATGCATTCCTTATCAATATCTTTGTATTTTTGCTACAACAGATAGTAGTGATTTCAAATAAATGAGGTGGTGTTTGTTTTTATAGGTAAATGGAAAAAGCTAAACCGAAAAACAAACACCAGTTGAGCAAGTATAGATGATGGCAAATCCAGCTATACTGCAAAAGCAATGTTAGAAAATGAGCTGCACCAAAGAAGATGAAGCTTCTAACGAAGACCGGAAACTTAGTTTGCGAGAACAAGCTTCATTTGATTAGATTGGATAGTTTTGAGTACTTGGGTAGTGACAACATACAGCTAGCTAGGCAGATGTGTGAAATCTATAATTTTATTGGAGAGATTTCTACCCTAAGCTAGAGTCTTGAGAAGTTGCATTTTACACATCATCCCTTCCTGTAGGGAGACTAAAGTTGCAATCTTATGCAACAATTTAGCAGCATTGCCATCATCATCACCATCATCTTGAGAGAGAGAAGAGAGGTCCATTCCTGAAAGTCATGGAGGCTGCCAGTGAAATATGTGAAGAGTCCATCAACTCCTATCTTGTTTATCCAGTAATCATATCTGCATATGGGTCTTGATGGAAGTTGAAGTGTAAGAACTGGTTCTCATTCCGATAAGTGTATGGGTTGTACCTGCCATCACAATTAACAAGTTGGGTTTCTGATGACTTTTGCTCAATGCTTATGAAATACTTGCACATGAAAAAGAGAAATTTGAGATTTCCTAACAAGAAAATTTTGAAATAAAACTAAAATCAGTAAACCAAAAATTTGCACATGATCATGATCAGGACAAATCGAATCCTAGAATTCTTCTAGAGTACACATATCTAGATCTTCAAATTTCTTAAGAAAATAAATTACCGAAAATGAAATCCTCGGATGTAATCTTAGACAAACAGAACCATGGATTTTTTCTTTTTCCTTTAAAAGAAATTGAGCACCATGAATCAACGTGTTCATAGAGACCTAAAACCATGTATAATTAGTGAAAATAGTGCATCATGGCTGTTCTTAGCTCAACACCTTCAAACACGTTCCCCCTCATATGGAGTTTAAGTTCATTCACAGAGATAACAAGTTTAATCTTAATGGAGGCAAAATATTGGGATTGAGAACCTGGATGCCTTATTTTTATTGGCTCATATCCTTAGTGAATACTGATATGGTAAACTGTTTTGGTCACCACATAATACACACACACTCAGTTGATGGAATGACTCCAAATATCATGTCTATTTAGGCATCCCATCCAAAATGTTGTTGAAAGTTTGACCATGCATAGCATAGACTGACACAGAGAAACCTAGATGTATAAATGCAACATACAGCAACAAAGAGAGACAGAAGATATGGCATACATGATATGTTTCATAAATAGCCTTATTGATAACGTCCCAAAAAAAAGCTTCACACAGAGAAGATACAAACCTGTACGTCGTGGGCATGTGCTTTGCCAACAAGATCAGTAGTTGTTTGCAAAAAATTATCTCCACTGAAACTACTGTGTCCTTCCAGGTCCAATCCCTACCACTGCTTAATGAAGCTACAGTACCAAGATACCATTGGTGGACCACTTGAGGAATGAAGAGAACCACATGATTGGATGGTCTAAAGTCACCAAGGAAGACCCGATGCTTGGGAGAGGGTGAGTTCAAGTTTACCTTAAGGTAGTACCTAGGGTCCCTTAAGGTAGTACCTCAAGGCCACTAAGGTAGTACCTAAGGGCCCTTAAGGTAGTACCTAAGCAACAGTCCCAAGAAACCATTGGTGGAGCACTTGAGGAATGAAGAGAACCACATAATTGGATGGTCTAAGGGTCACCGAGGAAGACTCGAGGCTTTGGAGTGGTTGAGTTGAAGTTTACCTTAAGGTAGTACCTAGGGTCCCTTAAGGTAGTACCTCAAGGCCACTAAGGTAGTACCTAACGGCCCTTAAGGTAGTACCTGAGCTACAGTGCCAAGAAATCATAGGTGGAGCACTTGAGGAATGAAGAAACCACATAATTGGATGGTCTAAGGGTCACCAAGGAAGACCCGAGGCTTTGGAGAGGTTGAGTTGAAGTTTACCTTAAGGTAGTACCTAGGGTCCCTAAACGTAGTACCTCAAGGCCACTAAGGTAGTACCTAAGGGCCCTTAAGGTAGTACCTAAGCAACAGTCCCAAGAAACCATTGGTGGAGCACTTGAGGAATGAAGAGAACCACATAATTGGATGGTCTAAGGGTCACCAAGGAAGACTCGAGGCTTCGGAGTGGTTGAGTTGAAATTTACCTTAAGGTAGTACCTAGGGTCCCTTAAGGTAGTACCTCAAGGCCACTAAGGTAGTACCTAAGGGCCCTTAGGTAGTACCTAAGCAACAGTCCCAAGAAACCATTGGTGGAGCACTTGAGGAATGAAGAGAACCACATAATTGGATGGTCTAAGGGTCACCGAGGAAGACTCGAGGCTTTGGAGTGGTTGAGTTGAAGTTTACCTTAAGGTAGTACCTAGGGTCCCTTAAGGTAGTACCTCAAGGCCACTAAGGTAGTACCTAAGGGCCCTTAAGGTAGTACCTAAGCTACAGTGCCCACAAATCATAGGTGGACGACTTGAGGAATGAAGAGAACCACATAATTGGATGGTCTAAGGGTCACCAAGGAAGACCCGAGGCTTTGCAGAGGTTGAGTTGAAGTTTACCTTAAGGTAGTACCTAGGGTCCCTTAAGGTAGTACCTCAAGGCCACTAAGGTAGTACCTAAGGGCTCTTAAGGTAGTACCTAAGCAACAGTCCCAAGAACCATTGGTGGAGCACTTGAGGAATGAAGAGAACCACATAATGGATGGTCTAAGGGTCACCAAGGAAGACTCGAGGCTTTGGAGTGGTTGAGTTGAAATTTACCTTAAGGTAGTACCTAGTGTCCCTTAAGGTAGTACCTTCAGGCCACTAAGGTAGTACCTAAGGGCCCTTAAGGTAGTACCTAAGCTACAGTCCCAACAAATCATAGGTGGAGCACTTGAGGAATGAAGAGAACCACATAATTGGATGGTCTAAGGGTCACCAAGGAAGACTCGAGGCTTTGGAGTGGTTGAGTTGAAATTTACCTTAAGGTAGTACCTAGGGTCCCTTAAGGTAGTACCTCAAGGCCACTAAGGAAGTACCTAAGGGCCCTTAAGGTAGTACCTAAGCAACAGTCCCAAGAAACCATGGTGGAGCACTTGAGGAATGAAGAGAACCACATAATTGGATGGTCTAAGGGTCACCAAGGAAGACTCGAGCTTTGGAGAGGTTGAGTTGAAAGTTTACCTTAAGGTAGTACCTAGGGTCCCTTAAGGTAGTACCTCAAGGCCACTAAGGTAGTACCTAAGGGCCCTTAAGGTAGTACCTAAGCTACAGTGCCAACAAATCATAGGTGGCCGACTGAGGAATGAAGAGAACCACATAATTGGATGGTCTAAGGGTCACCAAGGAAGACCCGAGGCTTTGGAGAGGTTGAGTTGAAGTTTACCTTAAGGTAGTACCTAGGGTCCTTAAGGTAGTACCTCAAGGCCACTAAGTAGTACCTAAGGGCCCTTAAGGTAGTACCTAAGCAACAGTCCCAAGAAACATTGGTGGAGCACTTGAGGAATGAAGAGAACCACATAATTGGATGGTCTAAGGGTCACCAAGGAAGACTCGAGGCTTTGGAGTGGTTGAGTTGAATTTACCTTAAGGTAGTACCTAGTGTCCCTTAAGGTAGTACCTCAAGGCCACTAAGGTAGTACCTAAGGGCCCTTAAGGTAGTACCTAAGCTACAGTCCCAACAAATCATAGGTGGAGCACTTGAGGAATGAAGAGAACCACATAATTGGATGGTCTAAGGGTCACCAAGGAAGACTCGAGGCTTTGGAGTGGTTGAGTTTGAATTTACCTTAGGTAGTACCTAGGGTCCTTAAGGTAGTACCTCAAGGCCACTAAGGTAGTACCTAAGGGCCCTTAAGGTAGTACCTAAGCAACAGTCCCAAGAACCCATGGTGGAGCACTTGAGGAATGAAGAGAACCACATAATTGGATGGTCTAAGGGTCACCAAGGAAGACTCGAGGCTTTGGAGTGGTTGAGTTGAAATTTACCTTAAGGTAGTACCTAGTGTCCCTTAAGGTAGTACCTCAAGGCCACTAAGGTAGTACCTAAGGGCCCTTAAGGTAGTACCTAAGCTACAGTCCCAACAAATCATAGGTGGAGCACTTGAGGAATGAAGAGAACCACATAATTGGATGGTCTAAGGGTCACCAAGGAAGACCCGAGGCTTTGGAGAGGTTGAGTTGAAGTTTACCTTAAGGTAGTACCTAGGGTCCCTTAAGGTAGTACCTCAAGGCCACTAAGGTAGTACCTAAGGGCCCTTAAGGTAGTACCTAAGCTACAGTCCCAACAAATCATAGGTGGAGCACTTGAGGAATGAAGAGAACCACATAATTGGATGGTCTAAGGGTCACCAAGGAAGACCCGAGGCTTTGGAGAGGTTGAGTTGAAGTTTACCTTAAGGTAGTACCTGGTCCCTTAAGGTAGTACCTCAAGGCCACTAAGGTAGTACCTAAGGGCCCTTAAGGTAGTACCTAAGCTACAGTGCCAACAAATCATAGGTGCCGACTTGAGGAATGAAGAGAACCACATAATTGGATGGTCTAAGGGTCACCAAGGAAGACCCGAGGCTTTGGAGAGGTTGAGTTGAAGTTTACCTTAAGGTAGTACCTAGGGTCCTTAAGGTAGTACCTCAAGGCCACTAAGGTAGTACCTAATGGCCCTTAAGGTAGTACCTAAGCAACAGTCCCAGAAAACCATTGGTGGAGCACTTGAGGAATGAAGAGAACCACATAATTGGATGGTCTAAGGGTCCAAGGAAGACTCGAGGCTTTGGAGTGGTTGAGTGAAATTTACCTTAAGGTAGTACCTAGTGTCCCTTAAGGTAGTACCTCAAGGCCACTAAGGTAGTACCTAAGGGCCCTTAAGGTAGTACCTAAGCTACAGTCCCAACAAACATAGGTGGAGCACTTGAGGAATGAAGAGAACCACATAATTGGATGGTCTAAGGGTCACCAAGGAAGACTCGAGGCTTTGGAGTGGTTGAGTTGAAATTTACCTTAAGGTAGTACCTAGGGTCCCTTAAGGTAGTACCTCAAGGCCACTAAGGTAGTACCTAAGGGCCCTTAAGGTAGTACCTAAGCAACAGTCCCAAGAAACCATTGGTGGAGCACTTGAGGAATGAAGAGAACCACATAATTGGATGGTCTAAGGGTCACCAAGGAAGACTCGTGGCTTTGGAGTGGTTGAGTTGAAATTTACCTTAGGTAGTACCTAGGTCCCTTAAGGTAGTACCTCAAGGCCACTAAGGTAGTACCTAAGGGCCCTTAAGGTAGTACCTAAGCTACAGTCCCAACAAATCATAGGTGGAGCACTTGAGGAATGAAGAGAACCACATATTGGATGGTCTAAGGGTCACCAAGGAAGACCGAGGCTTTGGAGTGGTTGAGTTGAAGTTTACCTTAAGGTAGTACCTAGGGTCCCTTAAGGTAGTACCTCAAGGCCACTAAGGTAGTACCTAAGGGCCCTTAAGGTAGTACCTAAGCTACAGTGCCAACAAATCATAGGTGGCCACTTGAGGAATGAAGAGAAACCACATAATTGGATGGTCTAAGGGTCACCAAGGAAGACCGAGGCTTTGGAGAGGTTGAGTTGAAGTTTACCTTAAGGTAGTACCTAGGGTCCCTTAAGGTAGTACCTCAAGGCCACTAAGGTAGTACCTAAGGGCCCTTAAGGTAGTACCTAAGCAACAGTCCCAAGAAACCATTGGTGGAGCACTTGAGGAATGAGAGAACCACATAATTGGATGGTCTAAGGGTCACCAAGGAAGACTCGAGGCTTTGGAGTGGTTGAGTTGAAATTTACCTTAAGGTAGTACCTAGGGTCCCTTAAGGTAGTACCTCAAGGGCACTAAGGTAGTACCTAAGGGCCCTTAAGGTAGTACCTAAGCTACAGTCCCACCAAATCATAGGTGGCCACTTGAGGAATGAAGAGAACCACATAATTGGATGGTCTAAGGGTCACCAAGGAAGACCGAGGCTTGGAGTGGTTGAGTTGAAATTTACCTTAAGGTAGTACCTAGGGTCCCTTAAGGTAGTACCTCAAGGCCACTAAGGTAGTACCTAAGGGCCCTTAAGTAGTACCTAAGCAACAGTCCCAAGAAACCATTGGTGGAGCACTTGAGGAATGAAGAGAACCACATAATTGGATGGTCTAAGGGTCACCGAGGAAGACTCGAGGCTTTGGAGTGGTTGAGTTGAAGTTTACCTTAAGGTAGTACCTAGGGTCCCTAAGGTAGTACCTCAAGGCCACTAAGGTAGTACCTAAGGGCCCTTAAGGTAGTACCTAAGCTACAGTCCCAAGAAACCATTGGTGGAGCACTTGAGGAATGAAGAGAACCACATAATTGGATGGTCTAAGGTCACCAAGGAAGACTCGAGGCTTTGGAGTGGTTGAGTTCAAGTTTACCTTAAGGTAGTACCTAGAGTCCCTTAAGGTAGTACCTCAAGGCCACTAAGGTAGTACCTAAGGGCCCTTAAGGTAGTACCTAGCTACCGTCCCAACAAATCATAGGTGGAGCACTTGAGGCATGAAGAGAACCACATAATTGGATGGTCTAAGGGTCACCAAGGAAGACTCCAGGCTTTGGAGTGGTTGAGTTGAAGTTTACCTTAAGGTAGTACCTAGGGTCCCTTAAGGTAGTACCTCAAGGCCACTAAGGTAGTACCTAAGGGCCCTTAAGGTAGTACCTAAGCAACAGTCCCAAGAAAACCATTGGTGGAGCACTTGAGGAATGAAGAGAACCACATAATTGGATGGTCTAAGGGTCACCAAGGAAGACTCGAGGCTTGGAGTGGTTGAGTTGAAATTTACCTTAAGGTAGTACCTAGGGTCCTTAAGTAGTACCTTCCCCAAGGGCCACTGAAGGTAGTACCTAGGGGCCCTAAGGTAGTACCTAAGCTACAGTGCCCAACAATCATAGGTGGACGACTTGAGGAATTAGAGAAACATATAATTGGATGGTCTAAGGGTCACCAGGAAGACCCGAGGCTTTGGAGAGGTTGAGTTGAAGTTTACCTTAAGGTATTACCTAGGGTCCCTTAAGGTAGTACCTAGGCCACTAAGGTAGTACCTAAGGCCCTTAAGGTAGTACCTAAGCTACAGTGCCAACAAATCATAGGTGGCCGACTTGAGGAATGAAGAGAACCACATAATTGGTGGTCTAAGGGTCACCAAGGAAGACCCGAGGCTTTGGAGAGGTTGAGTTGAAGTTTACCTTAAGGTAGTACCTAGGGTCCATTAAGGTAGTACCTCAAGGCCACTAAGGTAGTACCTAAGGCCCCTTAAGGTAGTACCTAAGAACAGTCCCAAGAAACCATGGTGGAGTACTTGAGGATGAAGAGAACCACATAATTGGATGTCTAAGGTCACCAAGGAAGACTCGAGGCTTTGGAGTGGTTGAGTTAATTTACCTTAAGGTAGTACCTAGGGTCCTTAAGGTAGTACTTCAAGGCCACTAAGGTAGTACCTAAGGGCCCTTAAGGGTGTACCTAAGCAACAGTCCCAAGAAACCATTGGTGGAGCACTGAGGAATGAAGAGAACCACATAATTGGATGGTTCTAAGGGTCACCAAGGAAGACTCGAGGCTTTGGAGTGGTTGAGTTCAAGTTTACCTTAAGGTAGTACCTAGGGTCCCTTAAGGTAGTACCTCAAGGCCACTAAGGTAGTACTAAGGGCCCTTAAGGTAGTACCTAAGCTACAGTCCCAAGAAACCATTGGTGGAGCACTTGAGGAATGAAGAGAACCACATAATTGGGTGGTCTAAGGGTCACCAAGGACGACTCGAGGCTTTGAGTGGTTGAGTCAAGTTTACCTTAAGGTAGTACCTAGGGTCCCTTCAGGTAGTACCTCAAGGCCACTAAGGTAGTACCTAAGGG
>CALNHZ020000463.1:0-40784 GCA_940586395.1 Vitis riparia x Vitis cinerea | reverse complement strand
TTTTTATTTAATGTTTTAATTAATATTACTTATTAATTGTTGGTTTCATTTGTAGTACATGATGTTTTCACGACCATCATAAACATTCCTTATTTATGACCCCTTCTGTGCAGTACTATTTTTCATTTGCTCACCCCCACGTATCTCTGCTTCAATATAGCAGATCATTAAAAGTGTTGGCCTTTAGGAAGACTTTGGCCCATATTTCTGCAAGATATCCATGTATTAGCTCTTCATGGAACCAATGGGTGAAAAAAAAAATAGCCAAAAATTGAAAAGGGTTTTGGCATGGCCAAGTTCTCATTATTCAAATTACCCTTGGTCATTTTTTGTCTTTGTGGGAAATCTCGTACTTCATGATGTCTTGGAAGTTTAATTTATTTCTATTTTATTTATATTTTTTTTTATATAAATGTAAAGCTATGTGTTTATGTATTGTGAGGAAATGCTCAAGTTTAAACGAAGAGTTAAACCTTCTTTTGCCTGCTTTTCTTTGGGATGGTATTCCATATGCTCCTACAAATTTATTAATAGTAAGTGTTGCATGCAACATACTTACTATTGCTGGCAAAAATCACAAGATCCCGTGATGACAATATAGGATTAGATCTTCAGTTTATCCAAAATAATAATACACGTGTGTTACACCACATTTTGAACAACTGCTATGGGCTCGAAATGAATCAAACTAATTATTTCATATTGCTTATTGATGTTTTAAGGAATCCACGAGCATTTCATGAGTGAGATTATTCATATATTAATTTTTATTTAATTTTTAATTTATATTAATTATTAATTGTTGGTTTTATTATTTGTATAGTGATGTTTTCACAACAATACATAAACATCTGTTATAATGTCCCCTTCTTGCCGTACTGCTTTTCATTTGCTCGCCCACCTATGTCTGCTTCAATAGAGCAGATCATCAAACGTGTTGGCCTTTAGGAGGACTTTGGCACAATATTTTTGCAAGATATCCACGTATTAGCTCTTCATGGACCCAATGGTGAAAAATAATAATAGACCAAATTATAGTCAAGAATTTAAAAGGTTTGGCATGGCCAAATTCTCATTATTCAAATTACCCTTGGTCAATTTTTTTTTCTTCATGGGGAATCTTGTAGCTCATGATGTCGTGACAAGTTTAATTTATTAATTTTTATTTATAATTTTTTCTGTTTTTATAAGTCTAAAAGATAATTGTTTTATGTAATGTAAGAAAATGCTCAAGTTGAAGACGAAGAGTTAACCTTCTTTGACCTGGTTTTCTTGGGATGGTATTCCATATGCTACCTAGCATGTCCATAATTTGATTATAGTAAGTGTTGCATACAACATACTTACTATAGCAGGCAAGAATCACAAGATCATGTGATGACAATATGGACTAGATCTTCAGTTAATCCAAAATAATATTGCACGTGTGTTACACGACAATTAGGACAACTGCTATGGGCTCGAAATGAATCAATTAGTGATTTCAGATTCCTTATTGATGTTTTAAGGATCCACGAGCATTTGTTGAGTAAGAGAATTCATATATTAATTGTTGGTTTCATTTGTTGTACAGTGATGTTTTCACGACCATACATAAGCATTCCTTATTTATGATCCATTCTTGCCGTGCTACTTTTCGTTTGCTCGCCCATGTATCTCTGCTTCAATATAGAAGATCATTAAATGTGTTGGCCTTTAGGAGGACTTTGGCACATATTTATGCAAGATATGCATGTATTAGTTCTGCATGGACCAAATGGGTGAAAAATAATAATAGACCAAATTATAGCCACGAATTGAGAAGGGTTTTTGCATGACCAAGTTCTCATTATTCAAATCACCCTTGGTCATTTTTTATCTTCATGGGAAATCTTGTAGCTCATGATATCTTGGCAAGTTTAATTTATTTCTATTTTATTTCTATATATATATATTTATAAATCTAAAAGAAATATGTGTTTATATAATGGAAGGAAATGCTCAAGTCTAAGAGGAAGAGTTAAACCTTCTTTGGCTTGGTTTTCTTGGGATGGTATTCCATATACTACTAGTTTTTCACACAAATTTGATTAATAGTAAGTGTTGCATACAACATACTAACTATAGCAGGCGAAAATCACAAGATCATGTGATGACAATATGAGACTAGATTTTCAGTTTATCCAAAATAATATTGCACGTGTTTTACACGACATTTAGGACAATTGCTATGAGCTCGAAATGAATAAAACTAATGATTTCAGATTGCTTATTGATGTTTAAGGGATCCACAAGCATTTCATGAATAAGATTATTCATATATTAATTTTTATTTAATGTTTTAATTTATATTAATTATTAATTGTTGTTTTCATTTGTTGTATAGTGATGTATTCACGACCATACATAAGCATTCCTTATTTATGATCTCTTCTTGCCGTTTTTTCTTTTCGTTTGCTCGCCCATGTATCTCTGCATAAATATAGCATATCATTAAGTGTGTTGGCCTTGAGGAGGACTTTGGCACATATTTATGCAAGATATCCATGTATTAGTTCTGCATGGACCCAGTGGGTGAAAAATAATAACAGACCAAATTATAGCCAAGAATTGAAAAGGGCTTTGGCATGGCCAAGTTCTCATTATTGAAATCACCCTTGGTCATTTTTTGTGTTCATAGGAAATCTTGTAACTTACAATGTCTTGACAAGTTTAATTTGTTCTATTTTATATATATATATATATTATAAATCTAAAAGAAATATTGTTTATGTAATGTAAGGAAATGCTCAAGTTTAAGACAAAGAGTTAAACCTTCTTTGGCCAGGTTTTCCAGGGATGGTATTCCATATGCTACTAGTTTTTTTACATAAATTTGATTAATAGTAAGTGCTGCATACAACAATACTGACTATAGTAGGCGAAATTCACAAGATCATGTGATGACAATATGGGACTAGATTTCAGTTTATCCAAAATAATATTGCCCGTGTGATACACGACATTTAGGACAACTTCTATGGGCTCAAAATGAATCAAACTAATGATTTCAGAGTGCTTATTGATGCTTTAAGGGATCCACGAGCATTTGATGAGTAAGATTATTCATATATTAATTTTTCATTTAATTTTTTTAATTCATATTAATTATTAATTGTTGGTTTCATTTGTTGTACATGGATGTTTTCACGACCATACATAAGCATTCCTTATTTATGATCCCTTCTTGCCTTACTACTTTTCGTTTGCTCGCCCACGTATGTTTGCTTCAATATAGCAGATCATCGAACGTGTTGGCCTTTAGGAGGGCTTTGTCACATATCTCTGCAAGATATCCACGTATTAGCTTTTCATGGACCCAATGGGTGAAAAATAATAATAGACCAAATTATAGCCAAGAATTGAAAAGGGGTTTTGCATGGCCAGGTTCTCATTATTTAAATTACCCTTGGTTATTTTTTTTCTTCATGGGAAATCTTGTAGCTCATGGTGTGTTGGCAAGTTTAATTTATTTCTATTTTATTTATACATTATTTTTCTTTTATAAATCTCAAAGATATATGTGTTTATGTAATGTAAGGAAATGCTCAAGCTTTAGACGAAGAGTTAAACCTTCTTTGGCCATGTTTTCTTGGGATGGTATCCCATATTCTACTACCATTTCACTTAAATTTGATTAATAGTAAGTGTTGCATACAAAATACTTAATATAGTCGACAAAAATCACAAGATCATGTGACGACAAAATGGGACTAGATCTTCAGTTTATTTAAAATAATATTGCACGTGTGTTACATGACATTTTGAATAACTACTATGGGCTCAAATGAATCAAACTAATGATTTCAGATTGCTTATTGATGTTATAAGGGATCCACGAGCATTTCATGAGTAAGATTATTCATATATTTATTTTTATTTAATGTTTTAATTTATATTAATAACTAATTGTTGGTTTAATTATTTGCACAGTGATGCTTTCACTACAATACTTAAACATCCTTTATTTATTACCCCTTCTTGCCGAACTGCTTTTTTCGTTTGCTCGGCCACTTATGTTTGCTTCAATATAGCAGACCATCAAACATGTTAGCCTTGAGGAGGGCTTTGTCACATATTTCTGCACGATATCCACGTATTAGCTTTTCATGGACCCAATTGGTGAAAAATAATAATAGACCAAATTATAGCCAAGAATTGAAAAGGGTTTTGGCAAGGTTAAGTTGTCATTGTTCAAATTACCGTAGGTCATTTTTTTTCTTCATCTGGAATCTTGTAGCTCAAGATGTCATGGCAAGTTTAATTTTTTTCTTTTTTATTTATACATTTTTTTTTATAAATCTACAAGTTTTATGTGTTAATGTCATGGAGAGAAATGCTCAAGTTCTAGACGAAGAGTTAAACCTTCTTTGGCCTGGTTTTTCTTGGGATGGTATTCCATATGCTACTAGCATTTCGTATAAATTTGATTAATAGTAAGCGTTGCACACAACATACTTACTCTAGCAGGCGAATATCACAAGATTATGTGATGACAATATGGGACTAGATCTTCAGTTTATCCAAAATAATATTGCACGTGTGTTACACGACATTTCAGACAACTAATATGGCTTCAAAATGAATCAAACTAGTGATTTCAGATTACTTATTAATGTTTAAAGGGATCCACGAGCCTTTCATGAGTAAGATTATTCATAAATTTATTTTTATTTAATGTTTTAATTCATATTAATTATTAATTGTAGGTTTCATTTGTTGTACAATGATGTTTTCACGACCATACATAAGCATTCCTTATTTATGACCTCTTGTTGTCGTACTACTTTTCGTTTGCTCACCCATGTATCTCAACTTCAATAGAGTAGAGCATTAAATGTTTTATCCCTTAGGATGATTTTGGCACATATTTCTAAAAGATATCCATGTAATAGCGCTTCATGGACCCCATGGGTGAAAAATAATAATAAACCAAATTATAGCCAAGAATTGAAAATGGTTTTGGCAAGGCCAAGTTCTCATTATTTAAATTACCCTTGGTCATTTTTTGTCTTCATGGGAAATCTTGTTGCTCATGATGTGTTGGCAAGTTTAATTTATTTCTATTTTATTTATACATTATTTTTCTTTTATAAATCTCAAAGATATATGTATTTTTGTAATGTAACGAAATGCTCAAGCTTTAGACGAAGACTTCAACCTTCTTTGTCCTGGTTTTCTTGGGATGGTATTCCATATTCTACCAGCATTTTACATAAATTTGATTAATAATAAGTGTTGCATACAAAATACTTACTATGGCCGACGAAAATCACAAGATCATGTGATGACAATATGGGACTGGATCTTTAGTTTATCGAAAATAATATTGCACGAGTGTTACACGACATTTTGAACAACTACTATAGGCTCGGAATGAATCAAACTAATGATTTCAGATTGCTAATTGAAGTTTTAAGGGATCCACGAGCATTTCATGCGTAAGATTATTCATATATTTATTTTTATTTAATGTTTTAATTTATATTTATTATTAATTGCTGGTTTAATTATTTGTATAGTGATGGTTTCACGACAATACTTAAACATCCATTATTTATGACCCCTTCTTACCGTACTGCTTTTCGTTTACTCGCCCACGTATGTTTGCTTCAATATAGCAGATCATCAAACGCGTTGGCCTTTAAGAGGGCTTTGTCACATATTTCTGCAAGATATCCACGTATTAGCTTTTTATGGACCCAATGGGTGAAAAATAATAATAGACCAAATTATAGCCAAGAATTGGAACGGGTTTTGGCAAGGCCAAGTTCATATTATTCAAATTACCCTTGGTCATTTTTTTCTTCATGTGGAATCTTGTAGCTCAAGATGTCGTGGCAAGTTTAATTTATTTCTTTTTTATTTGCATTTTTTTTCTTATAAATCTAATATTTTATGTGTTAATGTAATGGAGAAAAATACTCATGTTTTAGACGAAAAGCTAAACCTTCTTTGGCTTGGTTTTCTTGGGATGGTATTCCATATGCTACTAGCATTTCGCATAAATTTGATTAATAGTAAGTGTTGCATACAACATACTTACTATAGCAGGTGAAAATCACAAGATTATGTGATGACAATATGGGAGTATATCTTCAGTTTATCCCAAATAATATTGCACGTGTGTTAGACGACATTTCAGACAACTAATATGGCTTCGAAATGAATCAAACTAATGATTTCAAATTACTTATTGATGTTTTAAGGGATCCACGAGCCCTTCATGAGTAAGATTATCCATGAATTTATTTTTATTGAATGTTTTAATTTATATTAATTATTAATTGTAGGTTTCATTTGTTGTACAATGATGTTTTCACGACCAAAAATAAGCATTCCTTATTTATGACCCCTTCTTGTGGTACTGCTCTTCGTTTGCTCGCCCATGTATCTCAACTTCAATAGAGTAGATCATTCAATGTTTTGTACTTTAGGAGGATTTTGGCACATATTTCTACAAGATATCCATATATTTGCACTTCATGGACCTAATGGGTGAAAAGTAATAATAAACCAAATTATAGCCAAGAATTGAAAAGGGTTTAGGCATGGCCAAGTTCTCATTACTTAAATTACCCTTGGTCATTTTTTATCTTCATGGGAAATCTTGTTGCTCATGATGTGTTGGCAAGTTTAATTTATTTCTATTTTATTTATGCATTCTTTTTCTTTTATAAATCTAAAAAATATATGTATTTTTGTAATGTAAGGAAATGCTTAAGCTTTAGACGAAGACTTAAACCTTCTTTGGCCTGGTTTTCTTGGGATGGTATTCCATATTCTACTCGCATTTTACATAAATTTGATTAATAGTAAGTGTTGCATACAAAATACTTACTATGGCCAGTGAAAATCACAAGATCATTTGACAATAATATGGGACTGGATCTTTAGTTTATCGAAAATAATATTGCACGTGTGTTACACAACATTTTGAACAACTACTACGGACTCGAAATGAATCAAACTAATGATTTCAGATTGCTTATTGATGTTTTAAGGGATCCGTGAGCATTTTATGAGTATAATTATTCATATATTTATTTTTATTTAATGTTTTAATTTATATTAATAATTAATTTCTGGTTTAATTATTTGTAGAGTGATGCTTTCACGACAATACTTAAACATCCGTTATTTATGATCCCTTCTTGCCGTACTGCTTTTCGTTTGTTCACCCATATATGTCTGCTTCAATATAGCAGATCATCAAACGTGTTGGCCTTTAGGAGCACTTTATCACATATTTCTGCAAGATATCCACGTATTAGCTTTTCATGGACCCAATGGGTGAAAAATAATAATGGACCAAATTATAGTCAAGAATTTGAAAGGGTTTTGGCAAGGCCAAGTTCTCATTATTCAAATTACCCTTGGTCATTTTTTTTTCTTCATGTTGAATCTTATAGCTCAAGATGTTGTGGCAAGTTTAATTTTTTTTTTTATTTATACATTTTTTTTATAAATCTAAAAGTTTTATGTGTTATTATAATGGAGAGAAATGCTCAAATTTTAGACGAAGAGTTAAACCTTCTTTGGCAGGGTTTTCTTGGGATGGTATTCCACATGCTACTAGCATTTCACATAAATTTGATTAATAGTAAATGTTACATACAACATACTTACTATAGCAGGCGAAAATCACAAGATGATGTGATGACAATATGGGACTAGATGTTCAGTTTATCCAAAATAATATTGCACGTGTGTTACACGACATTTCAGACAACTAATATGGCTTCGAAATGAATCAAACTAATGATTTCAGATTGCTTATTGATGTTTTAAGGGATCCACGGGCCTTTCATGAGTAAGATTATTCATAAATTTATTTTTATTTAATGTTTTAATTTATATAAATTATTAATTGTAGGTTTCATTTGTTGTACAATGATGTTTTCACGACCATACATAAGCATTCCTTATTTGTGACGCCTTCTTGTCGTACTGCTTTTCATTTGCTCGCCCATTTATCTCAACTTCAATAGAGTAGATCATTAAATGTTTTGTCCTTTAGGAGGATTTTGACACATATTTCTACAAGATATCTATGTATTAGCACTTCATGGACCCAAAGGGTGAAAAATAATAATAAACCAAATTATAGCAAAGAATTGAAAATTGTTTTGGCATGACCAAGTTCTCATTATTTAAATTACCCTTAGTCATTTTTTGTCTTCATGGGAAATCTTATTGCTCATGATGTGATGGCAAGTTTAATTTATTTCTATTTTATTTATACATTCTTTTTCTTTTATAAATCTCAAAGATATATGTATTTTTGTAATGTAAGGAAATGCTCAAGCTTTAGACGAAGACTTAAACCTTCTTTGTCCTGGTTTTCTTGGGATGGTATTCCATATTCTACTAGCGTTTTACATAAATTTGATTAATAGTTAGTGTTGCATACAAAATACTTACTATGGCCGACAAAAATCACAAGATCATGTGACAACAATATGGGACTGGAACTTTAGTTTATCAAAAATAATATTGCATGTGTGTTACACGACATTTTGACCAACTACTACGGGCTCAAAATGAATCAAACTAATGATTTTAGATTGCTTATTGATGCTTTAAGGGATCCGCGAGGATTTCATGAGTAAGATTATTCATATATTAAATTTTATTTAATGTTTTAATTTATATTTATTATTAATTGCTGGTTTAATTATTTGTATAGTGATGGTTTCACGACAATACTTAAACATCCGTTATTTATGACCCTTTCTTGCCGTACTGCTTTTCATTTGCTCGCCCACATATGTCTGCTTCAATATAGCAGATCATCAAACGTGTTGGCCTTTAGGAGGGCTTTGTCACATATTTCTGCAAGATATCCACGTATTAGCTTTTCATGGACCGAATGGGTGAAAAATAGTAATAGAGCAAATTATAGCAAAGATTTGAAAAGGGTTTTGGCATGACCAAGTTCTCATTATTCAAATTACCCTTGGTCATTTTTTTTTTCTTCATCGGGAATCTTGTAGCTCATGATGTCGTGGCAAGTTTAATTTATTTCTTTTTTATTTATAGATAATTTTTTTTTATAAATCTAAAAGTTTCATGTGTTAATGTAATGGAGGGAAATACTAAAGTTTTAGACAAAAAGTTAAACCTTCTTTGGCCGGGTTTTCTTAGGATGGTATTCCATATGTTATAGCATTTCATATAAATTTGATTACTAGTAAGTGTTGCATACAACATACTTACTATAACAGGCGAAAATCACAAGATCATGTGATGGCAATATGGGACTAGATCTTCAGTTTATCCAAAATAATATTGCACGTATTTTACACGACATTTTGGACAACTGCTATGGGCTCGAAATGAATCAAACTAACGATTTCAGATTACTTATTGATGTTCTAAGGGATCCACTAGCATTTCGTGAGTAAGATTATTCTTATATTAATTTTTATTTAATGTTTTAATTATATTAATTATTAATTGTTGGTTTCATTTGTTGTATAGTGATGTTTTCACGACCAAAAATAAGCATTCCTTATTTATGACCCTTTCTTGTCATACTGTTTTTCGTTTGCTTGCCCACATATCTCTACTTCAATATAGCAGATCATTAAATGTGTTGGCATTTAGGAGAACCTTGGAAAATATTTTTGTAACGTATCCATGTATTAGCTCTTCATGGACCAAATGGGTGAAAAATAATAATAAACAAAATTATAGCCAGAAATTGAAAAGAATTTTGGCATGACCAAGTTCTCATTATTCAAATTACACTTGGTCATTTTTTGTCTTCCCAGGAAATCTTGTACCTCATGATGTCTTGACAAGTTTAATTTATTTCTATTTTATTTATACATTTTTTTTATAAATCTAAAAGATATATGTGTTTATGTATTGTAAGGAAATGCTAAAGTTTAAGACAAAGAGTTAAACCTTCTTTGGCCTGCTTTTTTTAGGATGGTATTCCATATGCTCCTACAAATTTTATTAATAGTAAGTCTTGCATACAACATACTTACTATTACTGGCAAAAATCACAAGATCCTGTGATGACAATATAATATTAGCTCTTCAGTTTATCCAAAATAATATTGCACGTGTGTTACACGACATTTTGAACAACTGCTATGCGCTCGAAATGAATCACACTAATTATTTCAGATTGCTTATTGATGTTTTAAGGAATCCACGAGCATTTCATGAGTGAGATTATTCATATATTAATTTTTATTTAATTTTTTAATTTATATTAATTATTAATGGTTGGTTTTATTATTTGTATAGTGATGCTTTCACAACAATACATAAACATCCGTTATTAATGTCTCCTTCTTGCTGTACTGCTTTTCGTTTGCTCGCCCACCTATGTCTGCTTCAATAAAGCAGATCATCAAACGTGTTGGCCTTTAAGAGGACTTTGGCACATATTTCTACAAGATATCCACGTATTAACTCTTAATGGACCCAATGGGTGAAAAATAATAATAGACCAAATTATAGTCAAGAATTTAAAAGGGTTTTGGCATGGTCAAGTTCTCATTATTCAAATTATCGTTGGTCATTTTTTTTCTTCATAGGGAATCTTGTAACTCATGATGTCGTGACAAGTTTAATTTATTAATTTTTTATTTATAATTTTTTTTGTTTTTATAAATCTAAAAGATATATGCAAGATATCCATGTATTCGTTCTGCATGGACCCAATGGTGAAAAATAATAACAAACCAAATTTTAGCCAAGAATTGAACAGGGCTTTGGCATGGCCAAGTTCTCATTATTCAAATCACCATTGGTCATTTTTTGTGTTCATGGGAAATCTTGTAGCTCATGATGTCTTGACAAGTTTAATTTATTTCTACTATATATATATATATTATAAATCTAAAAGAAATATGTGTTTATGTAATGTAAGGAAATGCTCAAGTTTAAAACAAAGAGTTAAACCTTCTTTGGTCAGGTTTTCAAGAGATCGTATTCCATATGCTACTAGTTTTTTTACATAAATTTGATTAATAGTAAGTGTTGCATACAACATACTGACTATAGTAGGCGAAAATCACAAGATCATGTGATGACAATATGGGACTAGATTTTCAGTTTATCCAAAATAATATTGCCCTTGTGATACATGACATTTAGGACAACTGTTATGGGCTCAAAATGAATCAAACTAATGATTTCAGAGTGCTTATTGATGTTTTAAGGGATCCACGAGCATTTGATGAGTAAGATTATTCATATATTAATTTTTCATTTAATTTTTTAATTCATATTAATTATTAATTGTTGGTTTCATTTGTTGCACATGGATGTTTTCATGACCATACATAAGCATTCCTTATTTATGATCCATTCTTGCCGTACTGCTTTTCATTTGCTCGCCCTCGTATCTTCGTTTCAATATAAAAGATCATTAAATGTGTTGGCCTTTAGGCGGACTTTGGCTCATATTTCTGCAAGATATCCATGTATTAGTTCTGTATGAACCCAACGGGGGAAAAATAATAACAGACCAAATTATAGCCAAAAATTGAAAAGGGCTTTGGCATGGCCATGTTCTCATTATTCAAATCACCCTTGATCATTTTTTGTCTTATTGGGAAATCATGTAGCTCATGATGTCTTGGCAAGTTTAATTTATTTCTATTTCATTTATATATATATTTTTTATAAATTTAAAAATTTTATGTGTTAATGTAATGGAGCTCAAGATGTCGTGGCAAGTTTAATTTATTTCTTTTTTATTTACATTTTTTTTTATATAAATCTAAAAGTTTTATGTGTTAATGTAATGGAGAGAAATGCTCATGTTTTAAACGAAAAGCTAAACCTTCTTTGGTTGGGTTTTCTTGGGATTGTATTCCATATGCTACTAGCATTTCGTATAAATTTGATTAATAGTAAGCGTTGCACACAACATACTTACTCTAGCAGGCGAATATCACAAGATTATGTGATGACAATATGGGACTAGATCTTCAGTTTATCCAAAATAATATTGCACGTGTGTTACACGACATTTCAGACAACTAATATGGCTTCGAAATGAATCAAACTAATGAATTCAGATTGCTTATTTATGTTTTAAGGGATCCACGAGCCTTTCATGAGTAAGATTATTCATAAATTTATTTTTATTTAATGTTTTAATTTATATTAATTATTAATTGTAGGTTTCATTTTACAATGATGTTTTCATGACCATACATAAGCATTCCTTATTTATGACCCCTTCTTGTCGTGCTGTTTTTCGTTTGCTCGACCACGTATCTCATTTTCAATAGAGAAGATCATTAAATGTTTTGTACTTTAGGAGGATTTTGGCACATATTTCTACAAGATATCCATATATTAGCACTTCATGGACCCAATGGGTGAAAAGTAATGATAAACCAAATTATAGCCAAGAATTGAAAAGGGTTTTGGCATGGCCAAGTTCTCATTATTTAAATTACCCTTGGTCATTTTTTATCTTCATGGGAAATCTTGTTGCTCATGATGTATTGGCAAGTTTAATTTATTTCTATTTTATTTATACATTCTTTTTCTTTTATAAATCTCAAAGATATATGTATTTTTGTAATGTAAGGAAATGCTCAAGCTTTAGACGAAGACTTAAACCTTCTTTGGCCTGGTTTTCTTGGGATGGTATTCCATATTCTACTAGCATTTTACATAAATTTGATTAATTGTAAGTGTTGCATACAAAATACTTACTATGGCCGACGAAAATCACAAGATCATTTGACAACAATATGGGGCTGGATCTTTAGTTTATCGAAAATAATATTGCACGTGTGTTACACGACATTTTGAACTACTATGGACTCGAAATGAATCAAACTAATGATTTCAAATTGCTAATTGATGTTTTAAGGGATCCGTGAGCATTTCATGAGTATGATTATTCATATATTTATTTTTATTTAATGTTTTAATTTATATTAATAATTAATTAGGGGTTTAATTATTTGTACAGTGATGCTTTCACGACAATACTTAAACATCCGTTATTTATGACCCCTTCTTGCCGTACTGCTCTTCGTTTGCTCGCCCACGTATGTTTGCTTCAATATAGCAAATCATCAAACGTGTTGGCCTTGAGGAGGGCTTTGTCACATATTTCTGCAAGATATCCACGTATTAGCTCTTCATGGACCCAATGGGTGAAAAATAATAATGGACCAAACTATAGCCAAGAATTGGAAAGGGTTTTGGCAAGGCCAAGTTCTCATTATTCAAATTTCTCTTGGTCATTATTTTCTTCATGTTGAATCTTTTATCTCAAGATGTCGTGACAAGTTTAATTTATTTCTTTTTTATTAGTACATTTTTTTTTTATAAATCTAAAAAATTTATTTGTTAATGTAATGGAGAGAAATGCTCCAGTTTTAGATGAAGAGTTAAACCTTCTTTGGCGGGGTTTTCTTGGGATGGTATTCCATATGCTACTAGCATTTCGCATAAATTTGATTAATAGTAAGTGTTGTGTACAACATACTTACTATAGCAGGGCGAAAATCACAAGATCATGTGATGACAATTTGGACTAGATCTTCAGTTTATCCAAAATAATATTGCACGTGTGTTACACGACATTTGAGACAACTAATATGGCTTCGAAATGAATCAAACTAATGATTTCAAATTGTTTATTGATGTTTTAAGGGATCCACGAGCCTTTCATGAGTAAGATTATTCATAAATTTATTTTTATTTATTGTTTTAATTTATATTAATTATTAATTGTAGGTTTCATTTGTTGTAGAATGATGTTTTCACGACCATACATAAGCATTCCTTATTTTTGACCCCTTCTTGTCGTACTGCTTTTCGTTTGCTCGCCCATGTATCTCAACTGCAATAGAGTAGATCATTAAATGTTTTGTCCTTTAGGAGGATTTTGACACATATTTCTACAAGATATCCATGTATTAGCACTTCATGGACCCAATGGGTGAAAAATAATAATAAACCAAATTATAGCCAAGAATTGAAAATGGTTTTGGCATGGCCAAGTTCTCATTATTTATATTATCCTTGGTCATTTTTTGTCTTCATGGGAAATCTTAATGCTCATGATGTGTTGGCAAGTTTAATTTATTTATATTTTATTTATACATTCTTTTTCTTTTATAAATCTCAAAGATATATGTATTTTTGTAATGTAAGGAAATGCTCACGCTTTAGACGAAGACTTAAACCTTCTTTGGCCTGGTTTTCTTGGGATGGTATTCCATATTCTACTAGCATTTTACATAAATTTGATTAATAGTAAGTGTTGCATACAAAATACTTACTATGGCCGGCGAAAATCACAAGATCATGTGACGACAATTTGGACTAGATCTTTAGTTTATCAAAAATAATATTGCACGTGTGTTACATAACATTTTGAACAACTACTACGGGCTCGAAATGAGTCAAACTAATGATTTCGGATTGCTTATTGATGTTTTAAGGGATCCGCGAGCATTTCATGAGTAAGATTATTCATATATTATATTTTATTTAATGTTTTAATTTATATTAATTATTAATTGCTGGTTTAATTATTTGTACAGTGATGGTTTCACGAAAATACTTAAACATCCGTTATTTATGACCCTTTCATGCCGTACTGCTTTTCGTTTGCTCGCCCACGTATGTCTGCTTTAATATAGCAGATCATTAAACGTGTTGGCCTTTAGGAGGGCTTTCTCACATTTTTCTACAAGATATCCACGTATTAGCTCTTTATCGACCCAATGGGTGAAAAATAATAATAGACCAAATTATAGCAAAGATTTGAAAAGGGTTTTGGCATGACCATGTTCTCATTATTCAAATTACCTTTGGTCATTTTTTTTTCTTCATGGGGAATCTTGCAGCTCATGATGTCGTGGGAAGTTTAATTTATTTCTTTTTTATTTATACATTATTTTTTTTATAAATCTAAAAGTTTTGTGTTAATGTAATGGAGGGAAATACTAAAGTTTTAGACGAAAAGTTAAACTTTCTTTGGTTGGGTTTTCTTAGGATGGTATTTCATATGTTACTAGCATTTCACATAAATTTGATTACTAGTAAGTGTTGCATACAACATACTTACTATAACAGGCGAAAATCACAAGATCATGTGGTGACAATATGGGACTAGATCTTCAATTTATCCAAAATAATATTGCACATTTTTTACACGACATTTTGGACAATTGCTATGGGCTCGAAATGAATCAAACTAACGATTTCAGATTGCTTATTGATGTTTTAAAGGATCCACTAGCATTTCGTGAGTAAGATTATTCTTATATTAATTTTTATTTAATGTTTTAATTTATATTAATTATTAATTGTTGGTTTCATTTGTTGTATAGTGATGTTTTCACGACCAAAAATAAGCATTCCTTATTTATGACCCCTTCTTGTCATACTGTTTTTCGTTTGCTCGCCCACGTATCTCTACTTCAATATAGCAGATCATTAAATGTGTTGGCATTTAGGAGAACCTTGGCAAATATTTCTGTAAGGTATTTATGTATTAGCTCTTCATGGACCGAATGGGTGAAAAATAATAATAAACCAAATTATTGCCAGAAATTGAAAAGAGTTTTGGCATGACCAAGTTCTCATTATTCAAATTACTCGTGCTCATTTTTTGTCTTCCTAGGAAATCCTGTAGCTCATGATGTCTTTGCAAGTTTAATTTTTTTTTATTTTATTTGTACATTATATTTTTTTATAAATCTAAACGATATATGTGTTTATGTAATGTAAGAAAATGCTCAAGTTTAAGACGAAGAGTTAAACCTTCTTTGGCCTGGTTTTCTGGGGATGGTATTCAATATTCTACTAGTATTTCACATAAATTTTACTAATAGTAAGTGTAGCATACAACATACTTATTATAGCAGGCGAAAAATCACAAGATCATGTTATGACAAAATAAGACTAGATCTTCAGTTTATCCAAAATAATGTTACACGACTTTTTGAACAATTGTTATGGGCTCGAAATGAATCAAACTAATTATTTCATTTATTTTATAGTGATATTTTCATTACCATACATAAGCATTCCTTATTTATGTTCCCTTCTTGCCATACTATTTTTCGTTTGCTCATCCACGTATCTCTGCTTGAACATAGCAAATCATTAAAAGTGTATTAGCTCTTCATGGACCCAATGGATAAAAAATAATAATAGACCAAATTATAACCAAGAAGTGAAAAGGGTTTTGGCATGGCCAAGTTCTCATTATTCAAATTACCCTTGGTCATTTTTTATCTTTATGGGAAATCCCGTACCTCTTGATGTCTTGGCAAGTTTAATTTATTTCTATTTTATTTATACATTTTTTTTTTTATAAATCTAAAAGATATATGTGTTTGTGTATTGTAAGGAAATGCTCATGTTTAAGATGAAGAATTAAACTTTCTTTGGCTTGCTTTTTTTGGGATGGTATTCCATATGCTCTTACAAATTTTATAAGTAGTAAGTGTTTCCTACAACATATGATTGTTGGCGAAAATCACAAGATCATGTGATGACAATATGGGACTAGATCTTCAGTTTATCCAAAATAATATTGCACGTGTGTTACACGACAATTAGGACAATTGCTATGAGCTCGAAATGAATCAAACTAATGATTTCAAATTGCTTATTGATATTTTAAGGGATCCACGAGCATTTCATAAGTAAGATTAGTCATATATTAATTTTTATTTAATGTTTTAATTTATATTAATTATTAATTGTTGGTTTTATTATTTGTACAGTAATGCTTTCATGACAACACATAAACATCCCTTATTTATGTCCCCTTCTTATCGTACTGCTTTTCGTTTGCTCGCCCACGAATGTCTCCTTCAATATAGTAAATCATCGAACATGTTGGCCCTTAAAAGGACTTTGGCACATATTTCTGTAGGATATCCACGTATTAGCTCTTCATGGACCCAATGGGTGAAAAATAATAATAGACCAAATTAGAGCCAAGAATTGAAAAGGGTTTTGGCATGGCCAAGTTCTCATTATTCAAATTAACCTTGGTCATTTTTTGTCTTTATGGGAAATTTTGTAGCTCATGATGTTTTGGCAAGTTTAATTTATTTCTATTTTATTTATACATTATTTTTCTTTTATAAGTCTAAAAGATATATGTGTTTATGTAATGTAAGGAAATCCTCAAGCTTTAGACGAAAAGTTAAACCTTATTTGGCCTGGTATTCCATATGCTACCAGCATTTTGCATAAATTTGATTAATAGTAAGTGTTGCATACAACATACTAACTATAGTAGGTGAAAATCACAAGATCATGTGATGACAATATGAGATTAAATCTTCGGTTTATCCAAAATAATATTGCACGTGTTTTACACGACATTTCGGACAACTACTATGGGCTTGAAATGAATAAAACTAATGATTTCAGATTGCTTATTAATGTTTTAAGGGATCCACAAGCATTTCATGAATAAGATTATTCAAATATTAATTTTTATTTAATGATTTAATTTATATTAATTATGAATTGTTGGTTTCCTTTGTTGTACAGTGATGTTTTCATGACCATACATAAGCATTCCTTATTTATGAAGCCTTCTTGCCGTTTTTCTTTTCGTTTGCTCGCCCACGTATCTCTGCTTAAATATAGCAGATCATTAATTGTGTTTGCCTTGAGGAGGACTTTGGCACATATTTCTGCAGGATATCCATGTATTAGTTCTGCATTGACCCAATGGGTGAAAAATAATAATAGACCAAATTATAGCCAAGAATTGAAAAGGGCTTCGGCATGGCCAAGTTCTCATTATTCAAATCACCCTTGGTCATTTTTTGTGTTTATGGGAAATCTTGTAGCTCATGATGTATTGACAAGTTTAATTTATTTCTATTGTATATATACATATATATGTATTTTATAAATTTAAAAGAAATATGTGTTTATGTAATGGAAGGAAATGCGCAAGTTTAAGAGGAAGAGTTAAACCTTCTTTGGCCTGGTTTTTTTGGGATGGTATTCCATATACTACTAGTTTGTCACATAAATTTGATTAATAGTAAGTGTTGCATACAACATACTGACTATAGCAAGCGAAAATAACAAGATCATGTGATGACAATATGAGACTAGATCTTCAGTTTATCCAAAATAATATTGCACGTGTTTTACACGACATTTAGGACAACTACTATGGGCTCGAAATGATTAAAACTAATGATTTCAGATTACTTATTGATGTTTTAAGGGATCCACGAGTATTTCATGAATAAGATTATTCATATATTAATTTTTATTTAATGTTTTAATTTATATTAATTATTAATTGTTGGTTTCATGTGTTGTATAGTGATGTTTTCACGATCATACATAAACATTACTTATTTATGATCCCTTCTTGCTGTTTTTATTTTTCGTTTGCTCGCCCACGTATCTCTGCTTAAATATAGTAGATCATTAAATGTCTTGGCCTTGAGGAGGACTTTGGCACATATTTCTGCAAGATATCCATGTATTAGTTCTACATTGACCGAATGGGTGAAAAATAATAATAGACCAATTTATAGCCAGGAATTGAAAAGGGCTTCAGCATGGCCAAGTTCTCATTATTCAAATCATCCTTAGTCATTTTTTGTGTTCATGGGAAATCTTGAGCTCATGATCTCTTGACAAGTTTAATTTATTTCTATTATATATATATATATATATATATATATATATATATATGTTATAAATCTAAAAGAAATATGTGTTTATGTAATGGAAGGAAATGCTCAAGTTTAAGAGGAAGAGTTAAACCTTCTTTGGCCTGGTTTTCTTGGGATGATATTCCATATACTACTAGTTTTTCACACAAATTTGATTAATACTAAGTGTTGCATACAACATACGGACTATAGCAGGTGAAAATCAAAAGATCATGTGATGACAATATGAGACTAGATCTTCAGTTTATCCAAAATAATATTGCACGTGTTTTACACGACATTTAGGACAACTACTATGGGCTCAAAATGAATAAAACTAATGATTTCAGATTGCTTATTGATGTTTTAAGGGATCCACAAGCATTTCATTAATAAGATTATTCATATAATAATTTTTATTTAATGTTTTAATTTATATTAATTATTAATTATTGGTTTCATTTGTTGTACAATGATGTTTTCACGACCATACATAAGCATTCCTTATTTATGATCCCTTCTTGCTGTTTTTATTTTTCGTTTGCTCGCCCACGTATCTCTGCTTAAATATAGCAGATCATTAAATGTGTTGGCCTTGAGGAGGACTTTGGCACATATTTCTACAAGATATCCCATATATGAGTTCTGCATTGACCCAATGGGTGAAAAATAATAATAGACCAAATTATAGCCAGTAATTGAAAAGGGCTTCGGCATGGCCAAGTTCTCATTATTCAAATCACCCGTGGTTATTTTTTGTGTTCATGGGAAATCTTGAGCTCATAATCTCTTGACAAGTTTTATTTATTTCTATTTTATATATATATATATATATATATATATATATATATATATATATATATATATTATAAATCTAAAAGAAATATGTGTTTATGTAATGGAAGGAAATGCTCAAGTTTAAGACGAAGAGTTAAACCTTCTTTGGCCTCGTTTTCATGGGATGGTATTCCATATGCTACTAGTTTTTTGCATAAATTTGATTAATACTAAGTGTTGCATACACCATACGGACTATAGCAGGTAAAAAATCACAAGATCATGTGATGACAATATGAGACTAGATCTTCAGTTTATCCAAAATAATATTGCACGTGTTTTACACGACATTTAGGACAACTACTATGGGCTCGAAATTAATAAAACTAATGATTTCAAATTGCTTATTGATATTTTAAAGGATCCGGGAGCATTTCATGAATAAGATTATTCATATAATAATTTTTATTTAATGTTTTAATTTATATTAATTATTAATTATTGGTTTCATTTGTTGTACAGTGATGTTTTCACGACCATACATAAGCATTCCTTATTTATGATCCCTTCTTGCCATTTTTCTTTTCGTTTGCTCGCCCACGTATCTCTGCTTAAATATAGCAGATCATTAAATATGTTGGCCTTGAGGAGGACTTTGGCACATATTTCTACAAGATATCCCATATATGAGTTCTGCATTGACCCAATGGGTGAAAAATAATAATAGACCAAATTATAGCCAGTAATTGAAAAGGGCTTCGGCATGGCCAAGTTCTCATTATTCAAATCACCCTTGGTTATTTTTTGTGTTCATGGGAAATCTTGAGCTCATAATCTCTTGACAAGTTTTATTTATTTCTATTTTATATATATATATATTATAAATCTAAAAGAAATATGTGTTTATGTAATGGAAGGAAATGCTCAAGTTTAAGACGAAGAGTTAAACCTTCTTTGGCCTCGTTTTCATGGGATGGTATTCCATATGCTACTAGTTTTTTGCATAAATTTGATTAATACTAAGTGTTGCATACACCATACGGACTATAGCAGGTAAAATATCACAAGATCATGTGATGACAATATGAGACTAGATCTTCAGTTTATCCAAAATAATATTGCACGTGTTTTACACGACATTTAGGACAACTACTATGGGCTCGAAATTAATAAAACTAATGATTTCAAATTGCTTATTGATATTTTAAAGGATCCGGGAGCATTTCATGAATAAGATTATTCATATAATAATTTTTATTTAATGTTTTAATTTATATTAATTATTAATTATTGGTTTCATTTGTTGTACAGTGATGGTTTCACGACCATACATAAGCATTCCTTATTTATGATCCCTTCTTACCGTTTTTCTTGTCATTTGCTCGCCCACGTTTCTCTACTTAAATATAGCAGATCATTAAATGTGTTGGCATTGAGGATGACTTTGGCACATATTTCTGCAAGATATCCATGTATTAGTTCTACATTGACTGAATGGGTGAAAAATAATAATAGACCAAATTATGGCCAAGAATTGAAAAGGGCTTTAGCATGGCCAAGTTCTCATTATTGAAATCACGCTTAGTCATTTTTTGTGTTCATGGGAAATCTTGTAGCTCATGATGTCTTGACTAGTTTAAATTATTTCTATTTTATTTATATATATATATAGATTTTATAAATCTAAAAGAAATATGTGTTTATGTAATGTAAGGAAATTCTAAAGTTTTAGAGGAAGAGTTAAATCTTCTTTGGCCTGGTTTTCTTGTGATGGTATTCCAAATACTATTAGTTTTTCACATAAATTTGATTAATAGTAAGTGTTGCATACAACATACTGACTATAGCATGTGAAAATCACAAGATCATGTGATGACAATATGAGATTAGATATTTAGTTTATCCAAAATAATATTGCACGTGTTTTACACGACATTTAGGACAACTACTATGGGCTCGAAATGAATAAAACTAATGATTTCAGATTGCTTTTTGATGTTTTAAGGGATCCACGAGCATTTGATGAATAAGATTATTCATATAATAATTTTTATTTAATGTTTTAATTTATATTAATTATTAATTGTTGGTTTCATTTGTTGTACAGTGATGTTTTCACGACCATACATAAGCATTCCTTATTCATGATCCCTTCTTGTTGTTTTTCTTTTCGTTTACTCGCCCACGTATCTCTGCTTAAATATAGCACATCATTAAATGTGTTGGCCTTGAAGAGGACTTTGGCACATATTTCTGCAAGATATCCATGTATGAGTTCTGCATTGACCCAATGGGTGAAAAATAATAATAGACCAAATTATAGCCAGTAATTGAAAAGGGCTTCGGCATGGCCAAGTTCTCATTATTCAAATCACCCTTGGTTATTTTTTGTGTTCATGGGAAATCTTGAGCTCATAATCTCTTGATATGTTTAATTTATTTCTATTACATATATATATATATATATTATAAATCTAAAAGAAATATGTGTTTATGTAATGGAAGGAAATGCTCAAGTTTAAGGCGAAGAGTTAAACCTTCTTTAGCCTCGTTTTCATGGGATGGTATTCCATATGCTACTAGTTTTTTGCATAAATTTGATTAATAGTAAGTGTTGCATACAAGATAATGATTATAGCAAGCGAAAATCACAAGATCATGTGATGACAATATGGGACTAGATTTTCAGTTGATCCAAAATAATATTACCCATGTCATACACGACATTTAGGACAACTGCTATGGGCTCGAAATGATTCAAACTAATGATTTCAGAGTGCTTATTGATGTTTTAAAGGATCCATGAGCATTTGATGAGTAAGATTATTCATATATTAATTTTATATTTAATTTTTTAATTTATATTAATTATTAATTGCTGGTTTCATTTGTTGTAATTGGATGTAAGGAAATGCTCAAGTTTAAGACAAAGAGTTAAACCTTCTTTGGCCTCGTTTTCTTAGAATGGTATTCCATATGTTACTAGCATTTTGCATAAATTTGATTAATAGTAAGTAGTGCATACAACATATAGACTATAGAAGGCGAAAATCACAAGATCATGTGGTGACAATATGGGATTAGATCTTAAGTTTATCCAAAATAACATGGCACGTGTGTTACACGACATTTTCCACAACTACTATGAGCTCAAAAAGAATCAAACTAATGATTTCCGATTGCTTATTGATGTTTTAAGGGATCCACCAGCATTTCATAAGTAAGAATATTCATATATTAATTTTTATTTAATGTTTTAATTTATATTAATTATTAATTGGTAGTTTCATTTCTGGTACATCGATTTTTTCATGACCATACATAAGCATTCCTTATTTATGACCCCTTCTTGTCGTACTGCTTTTCATTTGCTCGCCTACGTATCTATGCTTCAATATAGCAGATCATTAAATGTGTTGGCCTTTAGGAGGACCTTAGCACATATTTCTGCAAGATAACCATGTATTAGCTCTTCATGGACCCAATGGGTGAAAAATAATAATAGGCCAAATTATAGCCAAGAATTGAAAAGGGTTTTGGCATGGCTAAGTTCTCATTATTGAAATTACCATTGGTCATTTTTTTTCTTCGTGGGGAATCTTGTAGCTCATGATGTTTTGGCAAGTTTAATTTATTTCTATTTTATTTATACATTATTTTTCTTTTATAAGTCTAAAAGATATATGTGTTTATGTAATGTAAGGAAATGCTCAAGCTTTAGACGAAGACTTAAACCTTCTTTGGCCTGGTTTTCTTTGGATGGTAATCCATATGCTACTAGTAATTCACATAAAATTGATTAATAGTATGTGTTGCATACAACATACCGACTATAGCAGGCAAAAATCTCAACATCATGTGATGACAATATGAGACTAGATCTTCAGTTTATCCAAAATAATATTGCACCTATTTTACACGACATTTAGGACAACAACTATGGGCTCGAAATGAATAAAACTAATGATTTCAGATTCCTTATTGATGTTTTAAGGGATCCACGAGCATTTCATGAATAAGATTATTCATATAATAATTTTTATTTAATGTTTTAATTTATATTAATTATTAATTGTTGGTTTCATTTGTTGTACAGTGATGTTTTCACGACCATACATAAGCATTCCTTATTTATGATCTCTTCTTACCATTTTTCTTTTCGTTTGCTCGCCCACGTATCTCTGCTTAAATATAGCAGATCATTAAATGTGTTGGCCTTGAGGAGGACTTTGGCACATATTTCCACAAGATATCCATGTATTAGTTATGCATTGACCCAATGGGTGAAAAATAATAATAGACCAAATTATAGCCAAGAATTGAAAAGGGTTTTGGCATGGCCAAGTTCTCATTATTCAAATCACCCTTGATCATTTTTTGTCTTCATGGGAAATCATGTAGCTCATGATGTTTTGGCAAGTTTAATTTATTTCTATTTTATTTATACATTATTTTGTTTTATAAATCTAAAAGATATATGTGTTTATGTAATGTAAGAAAATGCTCAAGTTTTAGAAGAAGAGTTAAACCTTCTTTGGTCGGGTTTTCTTGGGATGGTATTCCATATGCTAGTACCATTTCACATAAATTTGATTAATAGTAAGTGTTGCATAAAACATACTTACTATAGCAGACGAAAATCACAAGATCATGTGATGACAATATGGGACTAGATCTTTAGTTTATCCAAAATAATATTACACGTGTGTTACATGACATTTAGGACAACTGCTATGGGCTCGAAATGAATCAAACTAATGATTTCAGATTGCTTATTGATGTTTTAAGGGATCCACGAGCATTTCATTAGTAAGATTATTCATATATTAATTTTTATTAATTATTAACTGTTGTTTTCTTTTGTTGTACAGTGATGTTTTAACGACCATACATAAGCATTCCTTATTTATGACTTCTTCTTACCGTACTGCTTTTCGTTTGTTCGTCTATGTATCTCTTCTACAATATAGCAGATCATTAAAAGTGTTGACCTTTAGAAGGACTTTGGCCCATATTTCTGAGAGATATGCATGTATTAGCTCTACATGGACCCAATGGGTATAAAATAATAATAGACCAAATTATAGACAATAATTTAAAAGGGTTTTGGCATGGCCAAGTTCTCATTATGCAAATTACCCTTGGTCATTTTTTGTATTCATGGGAAATCTTGTAGCTCATGATATCTTGGCAAGTTTAATTCATTTCTATTTTATTTATACATTATTTCCTTTCCTTTTTTTATAAATCTAAAAGTTTTATGTGTTTATGTAATGTAAAGAAATGCTCTAGTTTTAGACGAAGAGTTAAACCCACTTTGGCCTGGTTTTCTTGGGATGGTATTCCATATGCTACTAGCATTTCGCATAAGTTTGATTAATAGTAAGTGTTGCATACGACATACTGACTATAACAGACGAAAATCACAAGATCATGTGATGACAATATGGGACTAGATATTAAGTTTATCCAAAATAATATTGCACGTGTGTTACACGACATTTTAGACAACTGATATGGCTTCTAAATGAATCAAACTAATGATTTCAGATTGCTTATTGATGTTTTAAGGGGTCTACAAGCATTTCATGAGTAAGATTATTCATATATTAATTTTTATTTAAAGTTTTAATTTATACTAATTATTCATTGTTGGTTTCATTTGGTTTACAATCTTGTTTTCACAACCATACATAAACATTCCTTATTTATGACTCCTTCTTATCGTACTACTTTTCGTTTTCTCGCCCACTTATCTCAACTTCAATAGAGCAGATCATTAAATGTGTTGGCCTTTAGGAGGATTTTGGCACATATTTCTACAAGATATCCATGTATTAGCTCTTCATTGACCCAATGGGTGAAAAATAATAATAAACCAAATTGTTGCAAAGAATTGAACAGGGTTTTGGCATGGCCAAGTTCTCATTATTTAAAGAATCCTTGGTCATTTTTTGTCTTCATGGGAAATCTTGTAGCTCATGGTGTGTTGGCAAGTTTAATTTATTTCTATTTTATTTATACATTATTTTTCTTTTATAAATCTCAAAGATATATGTGTTTATGTAATGTAAGGAAATGCTCAAGCTTTAGATGAGGAGTTGAACCTTCTTTGGCCTGGTTTTCTTTTGATGGTATCCCATATTCTACTAGCATTTCCCATAAATTTGATTAATAGTAAGTGTTGCATACAAAATACTTAATATAGGAGACGAAAATCACAAGATCATGTGACGACAATATGAGACTAGATCTTCAATTTATCTAAAATAAAATTGCACGTATGTTACACGACATTTTGAATAACTACTATGGGCTCGAAATGAATCAAACTAATGATTTCAGATTGCTTATTCATGTTTTAAGGGATCCACGAGCATTTCATGAGTAAGATTATTCATATATTTATTTTTATTAAATGTTTTAATTTATATTAATAATTAATTGTTGGTTTAATTATTTGTATAGTGATGCTTTCATGACAATACTTAAACATCTGTTATTTATGACCCCTTCTTGCCGTATTGCTTTTCGTTTGCTCGCCCACATATGTCTGCTTCAATATATCAAATCACTAAACGTGTTGGCCTTTAGGAGGGCTTTGTCACATATTTCTGCAAGATATCCATGTATTAGCTTTTCATGGACCCAATGGGTGAAAAATAATAATAGACCAAATTATAGCCAACAATTGAAAAGGGTTTTGGCAAGGCCAAGTTCTTATTTTTCAAATTACCCTTGGTCATTTTTTTTCTTCATGTGGAATCTTGTAGCTCAGGATGTCGTGGCAAGTTTAATTTATTTCTTTTTTATTTATACACTTTTTTTAAAATTTATTTAATAGTTTTATGTGTTAATGTAATGGAGGGAAATGCTCAAGTTTTAGACGAAGAGTTAAACCTTCTTTGGTCGGGTTTTCTTGGGATGGTATTCCATATGCTACTAGCATTTCAAATAAATTTGATTAATAGTAAGTGTTGCATACAACATAATTACTATACTAGGCTAAAATCACAAGATCATGTGATGACAATATGGGACTAGATCTTCAGTTTATCAAAAATAATATTGCACGTGTGTTACACGACATTTAAGACAACTAATATGGCTTTGAAATGAAGCAAACTAATGATTTCAAATTGCTTATTGATGTTTTAAGGGATCCACGAGCCTTTCATGAGTAAGATTATTCATAAATTATTTTTTATTCAATGTTTTAATTTATATTAATTATTAATTGTAGGTTTCATTTGTTGTACATTGATGTTCTTACGACCATACATAAGCATTCCTTATTTATGACCCCTTCTTGTCGTACTGCTTTTTGTTTGCTCGCACACGTATCTAAACTTCAATAGAGCAGATCATTAAATGTGTTGGCCTTTAGAAGAATTTTGGTACATATTTTCACAAGATATCCATGTATTAACTCTTCTTGGACCCAATGGGTGAAAAATAATAATAAACCAAATTATAGCCACGAATTGAAAAGGGTTTTGGCATGGCCCAGTTCTCATTATTTAAATTACCCTTGGTCATTTTTTTTCTTCATTGGAAATCTTGTTGCTCATGATGTGCTGGCAAGTTTAATTTATTTCTATTTTATTTATACATTCTTTTTCGTTTATAAATCTCAAAGATATATGTATTTTTGTAATGTAAGGAAATGCTCAAGCTTTAGACGAGGAGTGAAACCTTCTTTGACCTGGTTTTCTTGGGATGGTATTCCATATTCTACTAGCATTTTACATAAATTTGATTAATACTAAGTGTTGCATACAAAATACTTACTATGGCCGACGAAAATCACAAGATCATGTGACGACAATATGGGACAGGATCTTTAGTTTATCAAAAATAATATTGCACGTGTGTTACACGACATTTTGAACAACTACTACGGGTTCGAAATTAATCAAACTAATGATTTCAGATTGCTTATTGATGTTTTAAGGGATCCACGAGCATTTCATGAGTAAGATTATTCATATATTTATTTTCGTTTGCTCACCCACGTATTTCTACTTCAATATAGCAGATCATCAAACGTGTTGGCCTTTAGGAGGGCTTTGTACAATATTTCTGCAAGATATCCACGTATTAGCTCTTCATGGACCCAATGGGTGAAAAATAATAATAGACCAAATTATAGCAAAGAATTGAAAAGGGTTTTGGCTTGACCAAGTTTTCATTATTCAAATTACCCTTGCTAATTTTTCATCTTCATGGGAAGTCTTGTAGCTCATGGTGTGTTGGCAAGTTTAATTTATTTCTATTTTATTTATACATTATTTTTCTTTTATAAAGCTCAAAGATATATGTGTTTATGTAATGTTAGGAAATGCTCAAGCTTTAAACAAAGAGTTAAACCTTTTTTGGCCTGGTTTTCTTGGGATGGTATCCCATATTCTACTAGCATTTCACATAAATTTGATTAATAGTAAGTGTTGCATACAAAATACTTAATATAGTGAACGAAAATCACAAGATCATGTGACGACAATATGGGACTAGATCTTCATTTTATTTAAAATAATATTGCACGTGTGTTAAACGACATTTCGAATAACTACTATGAGCTCGAAATGAATCAAACTAATGATTTCCGATTGATTATTGATGTTTTAAGGGATCCACGAGCATTTCATAAGTAAGATTATTCATATATTTATTTTTATTTAATGTTTTAATTTATATTAATAATTAATTGTTGGTTTAATTATTTGTATTGTGATGCTTTCACAACAATACTTAAACATCTGTTATTTGCGACCCTTTCTTACCGTAGTGCTTTTCGTTTGCTCACCCACGTCTGTCTGCTTCAATATAGCAGATCATCAAACGTGTTGGCCTTTAGGAGGGCTTTGTCACATATTTATGCAAGATATCCACATATTAGCTTTTCATGGACCCAATGGGTGAAAAATAATAATAGACCAAATTATAGCCAACAATTGAAAAGGGTTTTGGTAAGGCCAAGTTCTCATTTTTCAAATTACCCTTGGTCATTTTTTTTCTTCATGTGGAATCTTTTTGCTCAAGATGTCATGGCAAGTTTAATTTATTTCTTTTTTATTTATACATTTTTTTATATTTATTTAATAGTTTTATGTGTTAATGTAATGGAGAGAAATGCTCAAGTTTTAGACAAAGAGTTAAACCTTTTTTGACCGGGTTTTCTTGGGATGGTATTCCATATGCTACTAGCATTTCAAATAAAGTTGACTAATAGTGAGTGTTACATACAACATAATTACTATAGCAGGCGAAAATCACAAGATCATGTGATGACAATATGAGACTAGATCTTCAGTTTATCCAAAATAATATTGCACGTGTGTTACACGACATTTAAGAGAAGTAATATGTCTTTGAAATGAATCAAACTAATGATTTCAGATTGCTTATTGATGTTTTAAGGGATCCACGAGCCTTTCATAAGTAAGATTCTTCATAAATTAATTTTTATTTAATGTTTTAATTTATATTAATTATTAACTGTAGGTTTCATTTGTTGTACAATGATGTTTTTACGACCATAAATAAGCATTCCTTATTTATGACCCCTTCTTGTCATACTGCTTTTCGTTTCCTCGCCCACGTATCTCAACTTCAATAGAGCATATCATTAAATGTGTTGGCCTTTAGAGGATTTTGGCACATATTTCTACAAGATATCCATGTATTAGCTCTTCATGGACCCAATGCGTGAAAAATAATAATAAACCAAGTTATAGCGAAGAATTGAAAAGGGTTTTGGCATGGCCAAGTTCTCATTATTTAAATTACCCTTTGTCATTTTTTGTCTTCATGGGAAATCTTGTTGCTCATGATGTGTTGGTAAGTTTAATTTATTTCTATTTTATTTATACATTATTTTTCTTTTATAAATCTCAAAGATATATGTATTTTTGTAATGTAAGGAAATGCTCAAGCTTTAGATGAAGAGTTAAACCTTCTTTGGCCTGGTTTTCTTGGGATGGTATTCCATGTTCTACTAGCATTTAGCATAAATTTGATAAATAGTAAGTGTTGCATATAAAATACTTACTATGGCCGGCGAAAATCACAAGATCATGTGACAACAATATGGGACTGGATCTTTAGTTTATCCAAAATAATATAGCACGTGTGTTACACGACATTTTGAACAACTACTATGGGCTCGAAATGAATCAAACTAATGATTTCTGATTGCTTATTGATGTTTTAAGGGATCCGCGAGCATTTCATGAGTAAGATTATTCATATATTAAATTTTACTTAATGTTTTAATTTATATTAATTATTAATTATTGGTTTAATTATTTGTACAGTGATGGTTTCACGACAACACTTAAACATCTGTTATTTATGACCCCTTCTTGCAGTACTGCTTTTCGTTCGCTCGCCCACATATGTTTACTCAATATAGCAGATCATCAAACGTGTTGGCCTTTAGGAGGGCTTTGTACAATATTTCTGCAATATATGCACGTATTAGCTCTTCATGGACCCAATGGGTGAAAAATAATAATAGATCAAATAATAGCTAACAATTAAAAATGTTTTTGGCAAGGCCAAGTTCTCATTTTTCAAATTACCCTTGGTCATTTTTTTTCTTCATGTGGAATCTTGTAGCTCAAGATGTCGTGGCAATTTTAATTTATTTATGTTTTATTTATACATTTTTTTTAATTATAAATCTAAAAGTTTTATGTGTTAATGTAATGGAGAGAAATGCTCAAGTTTTAGACGAAGAGTTAAACATTTTTTGGTCGGGTTTTCTTGGGATGGTATTCCATATGCTACTAGCATTTCAAATAAATGTGACTAATAGTAAGTGTTGCATACAACATAATTACTATAGTAGGCAAAAATCACAAGATCATGTGATGACAATATGGGACTAGATCTTCAGTTTATCCAAAATAATATTGCACGTGTGTTACATGACATTTAAGAGAAGTAATATGTCTTCGAAATGAATCAAACTAATGATTTCATATTGCTTATTGATGTTTTAAGGGATCCACGAACCTTTCATGAGTAAGATTCTTCATAAATTAATTTTTATTTAATGTTTTAATTTATATTAATTATTAACTGTAGGTTTCATTTGTTGTGCAATGATGTTTTCACGACCATAAATAAGCATTCCTTATTTATGACCCCTTTTTGTTGTACTGCTTTTCGTTTGCTCGCCCATGTATCTCAACTTCAATAGTGCATATTATTAAATGTGTTGGCCTTTAGGAGGATTTTGGCACATATTTCTACAAGATATCCATGTATTAGCTCTTCATGGACCCAATGGATGAAAAATAATAATAAACCAAATTATAGCCATGAATTGAAAAGGGTTTTGGCATGGCCAAGTTCTCATTATTCAAATTACCCTTGGTCATTTTTTTTCTTTATGGGGAATCTTGTAGCAGATGATGTCGTGGCAAGTTTAATTTCTTTCTTTTTTACTTATACATTAATTTTTTTTTTTTTTGTAAATCTAAAAGTTTTATGTGCTAATGTAATAAAAGGAAATACTAAAGTTTTAGACGAAAAGTTAAACCTTCTTTGGCCGGGTTTTCTTAGGATGGTATTCCTTATGCTAATAGCATTTCTTATAAATTTGATTAATAGTAAGTGGTGCATACAACATACTTACTATAGCATGCAAAAATCACAAGATCATGTGATGACAATATGGGACTAGATCTTTAGCTTATCCAAAATAATATTGCACATGTGTTAAACGACATTTTGAACAACTGCTATGGGCTCGAAATGAATCGAACTAATGATTTCAGATTGCTTATTGATGTTTTAAGAGATCCACGAGCATTTCATGAGTAAGATTATTCATATATTAATTTTTATTTAATGTTTTAATTTATATTAATTATTAATTATTGGTTTTATTATTTGTACAGTGATGCTTTCACGACAATACATAAACATCTATTATTGATGACCCCTTCTTACTGTACTGCTTTTCGGTTGCTCACCCACGTATGTCTGCTTCAATATAGCAGATCATCAAACGTGTTGGTGTTTAGGAGGACTTTGACACATATTTTTGTAAGATATCCACGTATTAGCTCTTCGTGGTCCCAATGAACGAAAAATAATAATAGACCAAATTAGTGCCAAGAATTGAATAGGGTTTTCACATGGCCAAGTTCTCATTATTCAAATTACCTTTTGTCATTTTTTTTGTTCATGGGTAATCTTATAGCTCATGATGTTGTGGCAAGTTTAATTTATTTCTGTTTTATTTATTCATTATTTTTTTTTATAAATTTAAAAGATATATGTGTTTATGTAATGTAGGGAAATGCTCAAGTTTTAGACAAAGAGTTAAACCTTCTTTGGCCTTGTTTTCTTGGGATGGTATTCCATATGCTACTAGCATTTCACATAAATTTGATTAATAGTAACTGTTACATACAACATACTTATGCTAATTATTATTATTATTATTATTATTTACTTTTCTAACACTTTGAGGGTCTCAATGTGTAGTGGATAGATTGTGAAAAAAATTACTCTATTTTTTTTAACGAATGATTAATATTAATGATAGGATTAACGTCCGTAGCACTATTAGCTACTATAATATCAAACATATTAAAGATAATATATATGAAGTAGAAGCAAAAGGAAGTTATTTTAAGTTGGTGACTTTGAAAACAGTGCATCCAAATAATAGAGAATTTCGTTCCTATGATATTGCGGGAACTTTGGATAAGCAGTATATGTTAGCTGGCTATCATAGTTTTGTAGAATCTGGACAACATATAATTTTTTTTAACACCACATCCACCTACAAGATTGGATCCAAAAACACCAACTTGTAATCGGACATAGACTTAACAAAGAATTGATATCAATTCTACGGTATTTTAGTAATAAATATTTATTTACTTTTTAATGTTTTTTATTTTATATATTTTTATTTAGTTAATATTTCCTATCTGGTGACATGTTTGAAGCTATTCAATACTTGGTATCATCAAAGAAGCTGGATGGATTTGGTATAGATAATGTAGAAGTGGTGAACGGTAGAGGGAAAATCACAAGATTATGTGATGACAATATGAGATTAGATTTTCAGTTTATCCATAATAATATTGCACGTGTGTTACATGACATTTTGAACAAGTGTTATAGGCTCAAAATGAATCAAATTAATTATTTCACATTGCTTATTGATGTTTTAAGGGATCCACGAGCATTTCATGAGTAAGATTATTCATACATTAATTTTTATTTATTGTTTTAATTTATATTAATTATTAATTGTTGGTTTCATTTGTTGTATGATGATGTTTTCACAACCATACATAAGCATTCCTTATTTATGATCCCTTCTTGTCATACTGCTTTTTGTTTGCTCCCCCATGTATCACTGCTTCAATAGAGCAAATCATTAAAAATGTTGGCCTTTAGGAGGACTTTGGCCCATATTTCAGCATCATATCCCTGTATTAGCTCTTCATGGACCCAATGGTTGAAAAATAATAATAGACTAAATTATAGCCAAAAAGTGAAAAGGGTTTTAGCATAACCAAGTTCTCATTATTCAAATTACCCTTGGCCATTTTTTTTCTTCATGGGGACTCATGGAGCTCATGATGTCTTGGCAAGTTTATTTTATTTTTTATTTTTTTATACATTTTTTTAAATCTAAAAGTTTTATGTGTTAAAGCAATGGAGGGAAATGCTCAAGTTTTAGATGAAGAGATAAACCTTCTTTGACCAGGATTTCTTGGGATGGTATTTCATATGCTACTAGCATTTCGCACAAATTTGATTAATAGTAAGTGTTGCATACAACATACTTACTATAGCAGGCGAAAATCACAAGATGATGTGATGACAATATGGGACTAGATCTTCAATTTATCCAAAATAATATTGCACGTGTGTTACACGACATTTAGAACAATTACTATGGGCTCGAAATGAATCAAACTAATGGTTTCAAATTACTTATTGAGGTTTTAAGGGATCTACAAGCATTTAATGAGTAAGATTATTCATATATTAAATTTTATTTAATGTTTTAATTTATATTAATTATTAATTGTTGGTTTTATTATTTGTACAATGATGCTTTCATGATAATACATAAACATCCGTTATCTATAGCCAAGAATTGAAAGGGTTTTGGCATGGCAAAGTTCTCATTATTCAAATGACCCTTGGTCATTTTTTGTCTTCATGGGAAATCTTGTAGCTCATGATGTGTTGGCAAGTTTAATTTATTTTTATTTTATTGATACATTATTTTTTTTTAATAAATCTAAAAGATATATATATTTATGTAATGTAAGGAAATGCTAAAGTTTTAGACGAAGAGTTAAACCATATTTGACCTGCTTTTTTTTGGGATGGTATTCCATATGCTACTACAAATTTTATTAATAGTAAGTGTTGCATACAACATACTTACTATTGTTGGCGAAAATCACAAGCTCATGTGATGACAATATGGGACTAGATCTTTAGTTTATCCAAAATAATATTGCACGTGTGTTACACGACATTTTAAACAACTGTTATGGGCTCGAAATGAACTAATGATTTCAGATTGCTTATGGATGTTTTAAGGGATCCACGACCATTTCATGAGTAAGATTATTCATATATTAATTTTTATTTAATGTTTTAATTAATATTAATTATTAATTGTTGGTTTCATTTGTTGTACAGTGATGTTTTCACGACCATACATAAGCATTCCTTATTTATCACCCCTTCTTGCCGTACTTTTTTTTCGTTTGCTCACCCACATATCTCTACTTCAATATAAGTGTTGGCCTTTAGGAAGACTTTGGCCCATATTTCTGCAAGATATCCATGTGTTAGCTCTTCATGGACCTAATGGGTGAAAGATAAATAACCAGAATTGAAAAGTGTTTTGGCATGGCCAAGTTCTCATTCTTCATATTACCCTTGGTCATTTTTTGTCTTTATGGGAAAGCTTGTACCTCATGATGTCTTGGCAAGTTTAATTTATTTATATTTTATTTATGCCTTTTTTTATAAAATAAAAAACATATATGTGTTTATGTATTGTAAGGAAATGCTCAAGTTTAAGACGAAGAGTAAAACCTTCTTTGGCCTGCTTTTTTTTGGGATGGTATTCCATATGCTACTACAAATTTTATTAATAGTAAGTGTTGCATACAACATACTTACTATTGTAGGCGAAAATCACAAGATCATGTGATGACAATATGGGATTAGATCTTCAATTTATCCAAAATAATATTGCATGTGTGTTACACGACATTTTGAACAACTGCTATGGGCAAGAAATGAATCAAACTAATTATTTCAAATTGGTTATTGATGTTTTAAGGAATCCACGAGCATTTCATGAGTAAGATTATTCATACATTAATTTTTATTTAGTGTTTTAAGTTATATTAATTATTAATTGTTGGTTTCATTGTTGTATAGTGATGTTTTGACGACCATACATAAGCATTCCTTATTTATGATGCCTTCTGTTCTATTGCTTTTCATTTGCTTGCCCACGTATCTCTACTTAAATATAGCAGGTCATTAAATGTGTTGGCCTTGAGGAGGACTTTGGCACATATTTATGCAAGATATCCACGTATTAACTCTTCATGGACCCAATGGGTGAAAAATAATAATAGACCAAATTATAGTCAAGAATTTAAAAGGGTTTTAGCATGGCCAAGTTCTCATTATTCAAATTACCCTTGGTCATTTTTTTTCTTCATGGGGAATCTTATAGCTCATGATGTCATGGCAAGTTTAATTTATTTATTTTTATTTATACATTATTATTATTTTTTTATAAATCTAAAAGGTATATGTGTTTATGTATTGTAAGGAAATGCTCAAGTTTAAGACAAGGAGTTAAACCTTCTTTGGCCTACTTTTTTTGGGATGGTATTCCATATGTTATTACAAATTTAATTAATAGTAAGTGTTGCATACAACATACTTACTATTGCTGGCAAAAATCACAATATCATGTAATGACAATATGGGACTAGATCTTCAATTTATCAAAAATAATATTGCACATGTGTTACACGAAATTTAGGACAACTGTTATAGGCTCGAAAAGAATCAAACTAATTATTTCAAATGGCTTATTGATGTTTTAAGGGATCCACCAACATTTCATGAGTAAAATTATTCATATATTAATTTTTATTTATTGTTTTAATTTATATTAATTATTAATTGTTGGTTTTATTATTTGTATAGTGATGCTTTCACGACAATACATAAACATTCGTTATTTATAGCCAAGAATGAAAGGGTTTTGGCATGGCTAAGTTCTCATTATTCAAATGACCCTTGGTTATTTTTTGTCTTCATGGGAAATCTTGTAGCTCATGATGTCTTGGTAAGTTTAATTTATTTTTATTTTATAAATAAAAAAGATATATGTGTTTATGTAATGTAAGGAAATGCTAAAGTTTTAGTCGAAGAGTTAAACCTTCTTTGGCCTGCTTTTTTTGGGATGGTGTTCCATATGCTACTACAAATTTATTAATAGTAAGTGTTGCATAAAACATACTTACTATTGCTGGCGAAAATCACAAGATCATGTGATGACAATATGGGACTAGATCTTCAGTTTATCCAAAATATATTGCACGTGTGTTACACGACATTTTGAACAACTGCTATAGGCTCGATGATTCGTTCCCAATTGGTGTATCAGCTGATTCATGTCTTCACAATGGTCCCTGACAATGGTGCCATTTGATTCATGTCCAGCTGGTGTCTTGATTTCAGTCCTCAGAGAGGAGCAATCAACAAAATTTATAACTTATTACACCATGTACTACGATAGCCTTAGCTAGCATAGCATAGTGGCTCTAGGGTCGTTCACTGGGATGGGTTTTGACTTCACAATTGATATCAATTCAAAGCTAAATTGGTGCTTTTCATTTCAATGTTAGCTCTAAAAGAAAACATAAAGATGTTTGAAAAGGTTTGGTTTTAAACTAACCAGCAATAAAGTTATTTCAATTACTTACAAAGAAAAGTGTTTCTTGGAGTTTCAGATCACTAGGCCCAGGTTCCTAATACAAAAAGAGAGTTTCGGTCACTTGTTTCTTTTCCACGCATTGGGGATTTAACATATAGTTATTTCCCGAACCGGTGTGGTACAGATGCTTCCCATTAATGGGTTCAAACACTAAATTCCTCTCACTGATGCATCTTGCAATGGCTCGTGCCTCTCACCTAGCATTTTCCATTCAAGGTGATCCTTAACCTTGGATTTCCCGTCAAAAGCTCGCAAGAGATAACCAATGGATGTCTCCTTAGAGTCCAAAAGCTTACCAAGTGTTGGCTATTCTAGAAAATCCTACCTTCAAACCACCTCCTAAAGGCTCGCAAGAGATAAACTAGTGCATCTCAATGGACGGAGATCACTTGCCTTACCAAGTGTTGGCTCAGGTGAATTGAAGGTGTTTTAAGTTAACTAAAAACATAGAAATCATTAATGGGTCACACTTTCTCTTCATTAAAAATTGAAACAACAAAACTTCCAATTTATGCATTCGGAAACTTACCCGACTTTCTTCACTCCAAGAGACAAAGAGCCTAGCCACTCATCCTCTGAGGAAACATCCTCAGAGTTTGTTTGTCTAGAAATAAAAATAACGAGAAAACAAAAATATGAAGGAAAAACAGAGCAAGTGCTCTGTAAAATATATTTCTTACTATGATCCTCCTCTCGTCGGATTACAGATAGATTACATATATGATCTATATTCTCCTTTCTTTATATTGGTTCAAATATATATATAGAGAAGATATTTTCTAAGAAATATCCCAATAATATCTTTGACTGATTACAAGGAGAAAATAGAAATTTACACAAAATATCTTGAGAAAAAATCTAACTTAGTCTAGTAGCAAATATCTGAGATTACACAGGTGGATTTTGCACGTTGAATTGTCCATTTTGTAAGTTTGAACTTTGATTTTGCAACTTGGAGGTGATTCCACAACTTGGAGATGATTTGCAATTTGTTTGTAGCTTGGAGGTGATTCTCAACGTGGTTCGCAGCTTTGAGGTGATTTCGCAGAGGAGAGGCATTTTCGGCAACATTTTGTAGCCCATTTCACAGCTGTGAAATGAGGGTATGGAGCTTCGAAAATGGCACTCATGTGCCAAGGGGTGGTTTCGCAGCTGCGAAACCACCTGCGAAATGAGGTCTCGGTTGCGAAATTTCTGCCTCAACTTTGCGCGATTGTCTTCAAATGCCCATAACTTCTTCGTTTCAACTCCAATTCATGTACCATTTAAAGCGTTGGACTCCTGACTTCCCGAGCTTCGAAACGACATATAGTATACATGAAATAGACTCCAAAAAGTACTCAAAATGTGTCCAACAGTTGTTGTTCTCTTGAATTCTTCATGTTAGATTTCTCTATTTCCTCCTTGCATTCTTGAGTGGCTTTGGCAAAGAACTACAAAGCTCCAAAGCTTGAATTCTTTATGTAATGAGCTTTCATTTGCTGTTCCATGGATTATATAAAGCTCTCCCGCATCTTAAATTGCTTTGGTGATCAAAAAGCTATCAAAAACACCAAAACTTAACACAATTTGATTAGAAATGATTGCAAGGGTCCTTAACATGCCAATTGAGTTAAAGGTAATAACTACTACTCAAAAGTGTTTAAAAGAGTTAATTAGAAGCTATAAAATAGCACTTTTGAGTAGTAATCACTCGAACTTAATCAAACTAACGATTTCAGATTGCTTGTGGATGTTTTAAGGGGATCCACGAGCATTTCATGAGTAAGATTATTCATATATTAATTTTATTTAATTTTTTAATTAATATTACTTATTAATTGTTGGTTTCATTTGTTGTACAATGATGTTTTCATAACCATACATAAACATTCCTTATTTATGACCCCTTCTTGCAGTACTATTTTTCATTTGCTCACCCACGTATCTCTGCTTCAATATAGCAGATCATTAAAAGTGTTGGCCTTTAGGAAGACTTTGGCCCATATTTCTGCAAGATATCCATGTATTAGCTCTTCATGGAACCAATGGGTGAAAAAAAAATAGCCAAAAATTGAAAAGGGTTTTGGCATGGCCAAGCTCTCATTATTCAAATTACCCTTGGTCATTTTTTGTCTTTCTGGAAATCTCGTACCTCATGATGTCTTGGAAAGTTTAATTTATTTCTATTTTATTCATATTTTTTTTTATATAAATGTAAAAGATATGTGTGTTTATGTATTGTGAGGAAATGCTCAAGTTTAAGACGAAGAGTTAAACCTTCTTTAGCCTGCTTTTTTGGGATGGTATTCCATATGCTCCTACAAATTTTTATTAATAGTAAGTGTTGCAATACAACATACTTACTATTGCTGGCAAAAATCACAAGATCCCGTGATGACAATATAGGATTAGATCTTCAGTTTATCCAAAATAATATTGCACGTGTGTTACAACCACATTTTGAACAACTGCTATGGCTCGAAATGAATCAAACTAATTATTTCAATTGCTAATTGATGTTTTAAGGAATCCACGAGCATTTCATGAGTGAGATTATTCATATATTAATTTTTATTTAATTTTTAATTTATATTAATTATTAATTGTTGGTTTTATTATTTGTATAGTGAATGCTTTCACAACAATACATAAATATCTGTTATTATGTCCCCTTCTTGCCGTCTTGCTTTTCGTTTGCTCGTCCACCTATGTCTGCTTCAATAGAGCACATCATCAAAGCTGTTGCCTTTAGGAGGACTTTGGCACATATTTTGCCAAGATATCCACGTATTAGCTCTTCATGGACCCAATGGGTGAAAAATAATAATAGACCAAATATAGTCAAGAATTTAAAAGGGTTTTGGCATGGCCAAATTCTCATTATTCAAATTACCCTTGGTCATTTTTTTTTCTTCATGGGGAATCTTGTAGCTCATGATGTCGTGACAAGTTTTAATTTACTTAATTTTTATTTATAATTTTTCTGTTTTTATAAATCTAAAAGATATATGTGTTTATGTAATGTAAGAAATGCTCAAGTTTAAGACGAAGAGTTTAAACCTTCTTTGACCTGGTTTTCTTGGGATGGTATTCCATATGCTACTAGCATTTCACATAAATTTGATTAATAGTACGTGTTGCATACAACATACTTACTATAGCAGGCAAGAATCACAAGATCATGTGATGACAATATGGGACTAGATCTTCAGTTAATCCAAAATAATATGCACGTGTGTTACACGACAATTAGGACAACTGCTATGGGCTCGAAATGAATCAAATTAGTGATTTCAGATTGCTTATTGATGTTTTAAGGGATCCACGAGCATTTGTTAAGTAAGAAATTCATATACTAATTGTTGGTTTCATTGTTGTACAATGATATTTTCACGAGCATACATAAGCATTCCTTATTTATGATCCATTCTTGCCGTGCTGCTTTTCGTTTGCTCGCCCATGTTATCTCTGCTTCAATATAGAAGATCATTAATGTGTTGGCCTTTAGGAGGACTTTGGCACATATTTATGGCAAGATATGCATGTATTAGTTCTGCATGGACCAAATGGGTGAAAATAATAATAGACCAAATTATATCCACGAATTGAGAAGGGTTTTTGCATGACCAAGTTCTCATATTCAAATCACCCTTGGTCATTTTTTATTCTTCATTGAAATCCTGTAGCTCATGATCTTGGCAAGTTTAATTTATTTCTATTTTATTTTATATATATATATTTTATAAATCTAAAAGAAATATGTGTTTTATATAATGGAAGGAAATGCTCAAGTCTAAGAGGAAGAGTTAAACCTTCTTTGGCTTGGTTTTCTGGGATGGTATTCCATATACTACTAGTTTTTCACACAAATTTGATTAATAGTAAGTGTTGCATACAACATACTAACTAAGCAAGCGAAAATCACAAGATCATGTGATGACAATATGAGACTAGATTTTCAGTTTATCCAAAATAATATTGCACGTGTTTTACACGACATTTAGGACAATTGCTATGGGCTCGAAATGAATAAACTAATGATTTCAGATTACTTATTGATGTTTTAAGGATCCACGAGTATTTCATGAATAAGATATTCATATATTAATTTTTATTTAATGTTATAATTTATATTAATTATTAATTGTTGGTTTCATTTGTTGTACAGTGATGTTTTCACGACCATACATAACATTCCTTATTTATGGATCCCTTCTTGCCGTTTTTCTTTTTCGTTTCCTCGCCCACCATCTTTGCTTTAAATATAGCAGATCATTAAATGTGTTGGCCTTGAGGAGGACTTTGGCACATATTTCTGCAAGATATCC
>CALNHZ020000462.1:0-40882 GCA_940586395.1 Vitis riparia x Vitis cinerea | reverse complement strand
CCCCCAATTCTACCAATTTCTTGTATTCCACTGATTCTAGCCTTTTCGGGTACTCGCCGGACAGTTTTTCGGTACTCGCACGGATTCTACCTTGTCCCGGTACTCGCCCCAATTCTACCAATTTCTTGTATTCCACACTGATTCTAGCCTTTTGGGGTACTCGCCGGGACAGTTTTTCGGTACTCGCACGGATTCTACCTTGTCCGGTACTCGCCCCAATTCTACCAATTTTTGTATTCACACTGATTCTAGCCTTTTCGGGTACTCGCCGGACAGTTTTTCGGTACTCGCACGGATTCTACCTTGTCCCGGTACTCGCCCCAATTCTACCAATTTCTTGTATTCCACTGATTCTAGCCTTTTCGGGTACTCGCCGGGACAGTTTTTCGGTACTCGCACGGATTCTCCCTTGTGCGGTACTCGCCCCAATTCTACCATTTCTTGTATTCACACTGATTCTAGCCTTTTCGGGTACTCGCCGGGACAGTTTTTCGGTACTCACACGGATTCTACTTGTCCCGGTACTCGCCCCAATTCTACCAATTTCTTGTATTCCACTGATTCTAGCCTTTCGGGTACTCGCCGGGACAGTTTTTCGGTACTCGGACGGATTCTACCTTGCCGGTACTCGCCCCAATTCTACCAATTTCTGTATTCACACTGATTCTAGCCTTTTCGGGTACTCGCCGGGACAGTTTTTCGGTACTCGCACGGATTCTACCTTGTCCCGGTACTCGCCCCAATTCTACCAATTTCTTGTATTCACTGATTCTAGCCTTTTCGGGTACTCGCCGGGACAGTTTTTCGGTACTCGCACGGATTCTACCTTTTTTTTCTTTTTTTTTTTTTTTTTTTTTTTCGGTACTCGCGGGATTTTTTTTCGGTACTCGCACGGATTCTACCTTGTCCCGGTACTCGCCCCAATTCTACCAATTTCTTGTATTCCCACTGATTCTAGCCTTTTTCGGGTACTCGCCGGGACAGTTTTTCGGTACTCGCACGGATTCTACCTTGTCCCGGTACTCGTCCCAATTCTACCAATTTCTTGTATTCACACTGATTCTAGCCTTTTCGGTACTCGCCGGGACAGTTTTTCGGTACTCGCACGGATTCTACCTTGTCCCGGTACTCGCCCCAATTCTACCAATTTCTTGTATTCACACTGATTCTAGCCTTTTCGGGTACTCCCGGGACAGTTTTTCGGTACTCGCACGGATTCTACCTTGTCCCGGTACTCGCCCCAATTCTACCAATTTCTTGTATTCACACTGATTCTAGCCTTTTCGGGTACTCGCCGGGATAGTTTTTCGGTACTCGCACGGATTCTACCTTGTCCCGGTACTCGTCTCAATTCTACCAATTTCTTGTATTCACACTGATTCTAGCCTTTTCGGGTACTCGCCGGGACAGTTTTTCGGTACTCACACGGATTCTACCTTGTCCCGGTACTCGCCCCAATTCTACCAATTTCTTGTATTCCCACTGATTCTAGCCTTTTCGGGTACTCGCCGGGATAGTTTTTCGGTACTCGCACGGATTCTACCTTGTGCCGGTACTCGTCCAATTCTACCAATTTCTTGTATTCACACTGATTCTAGCCTTTTCGGGTACTCGCCGGGACAGTTTTTCGGTACTCGCACGGATTCTACCTTGTCCCGGTAACTCGCCCCAATCTACCAATTTTTGTATTCACACTGATTCTAGCCTTTTTCGGGGTTAACTCGCCGGGACAGTTTTCGGTACTCGCACGGATTCTACCTTATCCCGGTACTCGCCCCAATTCTACCAATTTCTTGTATTCCCACTGATTCTAGCCTTTTCGGGTACTCGCCGGGATAGTTTTTCGGTACTCGCACGGATTCTCCCTTGTGCCGGTACTCGTCTCATTCTACCAATTTTTGTATTCACTCTGATTCTAGCCTTTTCGTTACTCCGCCGGGACTCTTTTTCGGTACTCAGACGGATTCTACCTTGTCCCGGTACTCGCCCCAATTCTACCAATTTCTTGTATTCCACTGATTCTAGCCTTTTCGGGTACTCGCCAGGACAGTTTCTCGGTACTCGTACGGATGGCTACCTTGTCCCGGTAATCGCACCCAATTCTACCATATTTCTTGTATTCACACTGATTCTAGCCTTTTCGGGTACTCGCCGGGATAGTTTTTCGGTACTCGCACGGATTCTCCCTTGTGCCGGTACTCGTCTCAATTCTACCAATTCTTGTATTCACTCTTGATTCTAGCATTTTTTGTGTACTCGCCTGGACAGTTTTTCGGTACTCACACGGATTCTACCTTGTCCGGTACTCGCCCCAATTTCTACCCAATTTCTTGTATTCCCAATGATTCTAGCCTTTTTGGGTACTCGCCCGGGATAGTTTTTCGTACTCGCACGGATTCTCCCTTGTGCCGGTACTCGTCTCAATTCTACCAATTTCTTGTATTCACTCTGATTCTTCGCCTTTTCGGTACTCGCCAGGGACTCTTTTTCGGTACTCGGACGGATTCTACCTTGTCCCGGTACTCGCCCCAATTCTACCAATTTCTTGTATTCCCACTGATTCTAGCCTTTCGGGTACTCGCCGGGACATTTTCTCGGTACTCGGACGGATGCTACCTTTGTCCCGTACTCGCCCCAATTCTACCAATTTCCTGTATTCACACTGATTCTAGCCTTTTCGGGTACTCGCCGGGATAGTTTTTCGGTACTCGCACGGATTCTCCCTTGTGCCGGTACTCGTCTCAATTCTACCAATTTCTTGTATTCACACTGATTCTAGCATTTTCGGGTACTCGCGGGACAGTTTTTCGGTACTCACACGGATTCTACCTTGTCCCGGTACTCGCCCCAATTCTACCAATTTCTTGTATTCCCACTGATTCTAGCCTTTTGGGTAATCGCCGGGATAGTTTTTCGGTACTCGCACGGATTCTCCCTTGTGCGGTACTCGTCTCAATTCTACCAATTTCTTGTATTCACACTGATTCTAGCCTTTTAGGGTACTCGCCGGGACAGTTTTTTCGTACTCACACGGATTCTACCTTGTCCGGTACTCGCCCCAATTCTACCAATTTCTTGTAGTCACACTGATTCTAGCGTTTCGGGTACTCGCCAGGATAGTTTTTCGGTACTCGCACGGATTCTACCTTGTGACGGTACTCGTCTCAATTCTACCAATTTCTTGTATTCACACTGATTCTAGCATTTTCGGGTACTCGCCGGGACAGTTTTTTCGGGTACTCACACGGATTCTACCTTTGTCCCGGAATCACTCTGATTCTAGCCTTTTCGGGTACTCGCCGGGACTCTTTTTTCGGTACTCACACGGATTCTACCTTGTCCCGGTACTCACTATGATTCTAGCCTTTTCGGGTACTCGCCGGGACTCTTTTTCGGTACTCGGACGGATTCTACCCTTGTCCCGGTACTCGCCCCATTCTACCAATTTCTTGTATTCCCACTGATTCTAGCCTTTTCGGGGTACTCGCCGGGACAGTTGTTCGGTACTCGGACGGATGCTACCTTGTCCCGGTACTCGCCCCAATTCTACCAATTTCCTGTATTCACACTGATTCTAGCCTTTTCGGGTACTCGCCGGGATAGTTTTTCGGTACTCGCACGGATTCTCCCTTGTGCCGGTACTCGTCTCAATTCTACCAATTTCTTGTATTCACACTGATTCTAGCATTTTCGGGTACTCGCCGGGACAGTTTTTCGGTACTAACACGGATTCTACCTTGTCCCGGTACTCACTCTGATTCTAGCCTTTTCGGGTACTCGCCGGGACTCTTTTTCGGTACTCGGACGGATTCTACCTTGTCCCGGTACTCGCCCCAATTCTACCAATTTCTTGTATTCCCACTGATTCTAGCCTTTTCGGGTACTCGCCGGGACAGTTTCTCGGTACTCGGACGGATGCTACCTTGTCCCGGTACTCGCCCCAATTCTACCAATTTCCTGTATTCACACTGATTCTAGCCTTTTCGGGTACTCGCCGGGATAGTTTTCGGTACTCGCACGGATTCTCCCTTGTGCCGGTACTCGTCTCAATTCTACCAATTTCTTGTATTCACACTGATTCTAGCATTTTCGGGTACTCGCCGGGACAGTTTTTCGGTACTCACACGGATTCTACCTTGTCCCGGTACTCGCCCCAATTCTACCAATTTCTGTATTCCCACTGATTCTAGCCTTTTTGGGTAATCGCCGGGATAGTTTTTCGGTACTCGCACGGATTCTCCTTGTGCCGGTACTCGTCTCAATTCTACCAATTTCTTGTATTCACACTGATTCTAGCATTTTCGGGTACTCGCCGGGACAGTTTTTCGGTACTCACACGGATTCTACCTTGTCCCGGTACTCGCCCCAATTCTACCAATTTCTTGTATTCCCACTGATTCTAGCCTTTTTGGGTAATCGCCGGGATAGTTTTTCGGTACTCGCACGGATTCTCCCTTGTGCCGGTACTCGTCTCAATTCTACCAATTTCTTGTATTCACACTGATTCTAGCCTTTTCGGGTACTCGCCGGGACAGTTTTTCGGTACTCGCACGGATTCTACCTTGTCCCGGTACTCGCCCCAATTCTACCAATTTTTGTATTCACACTGATTCTAGCCTTTTCGGGTACTCGCCGGGACAGTTTTTCGGTACTCGCACGGATTCTACCTTATCCCGGTACTCGCCCCCAATTCTACCAATTTCTTGTATTCCCACTGATTCTAGCCTTTTCGGGTACTCGCCGGGATAGTTTTTCGGTACTCGCACGGATTCTCCCTTGTGCCGGTACTCGTCTCAGTTCTACCAATTTCTTGTATTCACTCTGATTCTAGCCTTTTCGGGTACTCGCCGGGACTCTTTTTCGGTACTCAGACGGATTCTACCTTGTCCCGGTACTCGCCCCAATTCTACCAATTTCTTGTATTCCCACTGATTCTAGCCTTTTCGGGTACTCGCCAGGACAGTTTCTCGGTACTCGGACGGATGCTACCTTGTCCCGGTACTCGCCCCAATTCTACCAATTTCCTGTATTCACACTGATTCTAGCCTTTTCGGGTACTCGCCGGGATAGTTTTTCGGTACTCGCACGGATTCTCCCTTGTGCCGGTACTCGTCTCAATTCTACCAATTTCTTGTATTCATCTTGATTCTAGCATTTTCGGGTACTCGCCTGGACAGTTTTTCGGTACTCACACGGATTCTACCTTGTCCCGGTACTCGCCCCAATTCTACCAATTTCTTGTATTCCCACTGATTCTAGCCTTTTTGGGTAATCGCCGGGATAGTTTTTCGGTACTCGCACGGATTCTCCCTTGTGCCGGTACTCGTCTCAATTCTACCAATTTCTTGTATTCACACTGATTCTAGCCTTTTCGGGTACTCGCCGGGACAGTTTTTCGGTACTCGCACGGATTCTACCTTATCCCGGTACTTGCCCCAATTCTACCAATTTCTTGTATTCCCACTGATTCTAGCCTTTTCGGGTACTCGCCGGGATAGTTTTTCGGTACTCGGACCGATGCTACCTTGTCCCGGTACTCGCCCCAATTCTACCAATTTCCTGTATTCACACTGATTCTAGCCTTTTCGGGTACTCGCCGGGATAGTTTTTCGGTACTCGCACGGATTCTCCCTTGTGCCGGTACTCGTCTCAATTCTACCAATTTCTTGTATTCATCTTGATTCTAGCATTTTCGGGTACTCGCCGGGACAGTTTTTCGGGTACTCACACGGATTCTACCTTGTCCCGGTACTCACTCTGATTCTAGCCTTTTCGGGTACTCGCCGGGACTCTTTTTCGGTACTCACACGGATTCTACCTTGTCCCGGTACTCACTCTGATTCTAGCCTTTTCGGGTACTCGCCGGGACTCTTTTTCGGTACTCGGACGGATTCTACCTTGTCCCGGTACTCGCCCCAATTCTACCAATTTCTGTATTCCCACTGATTCTAGCCTTTTCGGGTACTCGCCGGGATAGTTTTTCGGTACTCGGACCGATGCTACCTTGTCCCGGTACTCGCCCCAATTCTACCAATTTCCTGTATTCACACTGATTCTAGCCTTTTCGGGTACTCGCCGGGATAGTTTTTCGGTACTCGCACGGATTCTCCCTTGTGCCGGTACTCGTCTCAATTCTACCAATTTCTTGTATTCATCTTGATTCTAGCATTTTCGGGTACTCGCCGGGACAGTTTTTCGGTACTCACACGGATTCTACCTTGTCCCGGTACTCACTCTGATTCTAGCCTTTTCGGGTACTCGCCGGGACAGTTGTTCGGTACTCGGACGGATGCTACCTTGTCCCGGTACTCGCCCCAATTCTACCAATTTCCTGTATTCACACTGATTCTAGCCTTTTCGGGTACTCGCCGGGATAGTTTTTCGGTACTCGCACGGATTCTCCCTTGTGCCGGTACTCGTCTCAATTCTACCAATTTCTTGTATTCACACTGATTCTAGCATTTTCGGGTACTCGCCGGGACAGTTTTTCGGTACTCACACGGATTCTACCTTGTCCCGGTACTCGCCCCAATTCTACCAATTTCTTGTATTCCCACTGATTCTAGCCTTTTTGGGTAATCGCCGGGATAGTTTTTCGGTACTCGCACGGATTCTCCCTTGTGCCGGTACTCGTCTCAATTCTACCAATTTCTTGTATTCACACTGATTCTAGCCTTTTCGGGTACTCGCCGGGACAGTTTTTCGGTACTCACACGGATTCTACCTTGTCCCGGTACTCGCCCCAATTCTACCAATTTCTTGTAGTCACACTGATTCTAGCGTTTTCGGGTACTCGCCAGGATAGTTTTTCGGTACTCGCACGGATTCTACCTTGTGCCGGTACTCGCCCCAATTCTACCAATTTCCTGTATTCACACTGATTCTAGCCTTTTCGGGTACTCGCCGGGATAGTTTTTCGGTACTCGCACGGATTCTCCCTTGTGCCGGTACTCGTCTCAATTCTACCAATTTCTTGTATTCATCTTGATTCTAGCATTTTCGGGTACTCGCCTGGACAGTTTTTCGGTACTCACACGGATTCTACCTTGTCCCGGTACTCGCCCCAATTCTACCAATTTCTTGTATTCCCACTGATTCTAGCCTTTTTGGGTAATCGCCGGGATAGTTTTTCGGTACTCGGACTGATGCTACCTTGTCCCGGTACTCGCCCCAATTCTACCAATTTCCTGTATTCACACTGATTCTAGCCTTTTCGGGTACTCGCCGGGATAGTTTTCGGTACTCGCACGGATTCTCCCTTGTGCCGGTACTCGTCTCAATTCTACCAATTTCTTGTATTCATCTTGATTCTAGCATTTTCGGGTACTCGCCGGGACAGTTTTTCGGTACTCACACGGATTCTACCTTGTCCCGGTACTCACTCTGATTCTAGCCTTTTCGGGTACTCGCCGGGACTCTTTTTCGGTACTCGGACGGATTCTACCTTGTCCCGGTACTCGCCCCAATTCTACCAATTTCTTGTATTCCCACTGATTCTAGCCTTTTCGGGTACTCGCCGGGACTGTTTTTCGGTACTAGCACGGATTCCACCTTGTCCCGGTACTCGCCCCAATTCTACCAATTTCTTGTATTCCCACTGATTCTAGCCTTTTCGAGTACTCGCCGGGACAGTTTTTCGGTACTCGCACGGATTCTACCTTGTCCCGGTACTCGCCCCAATTCTACCAATTTTTGTATTCACACTGATTCTAGCTTTTTCGGGTACTCGCCGGGACAGTTTTCGGTACTCGCACGGATTCTACCTTATCCCGGTACTTGCCCCAATTCTACCAATTTCTTGTATTCCCACTGATTCTAGCCTTTTCGGGTACTCGCCGGGATAGTTTTTCGGTACTCGGACCGATGCTACCTTGTCCCGGTACTCGCCCCAATTCTACCAATTTCCTGTATTCACACTGATTCTAGCCTTTTCGGGTACTCGCCGGGATAGTTTTTCGGTACTCGCACGGATTCTCCTTGTGCCGGTACTCGTCTCAATTCTACCAATTTCTTGTATTCATCTTGATTCTAGCATTTTCGGGTACTCGCCGGGACAGTTTTTCGGTACTCACACGGATTCTACCTTGTCCCGGTACTCACTCTGATTCTAGCCTTTTCGGGTACTCGTCGGGACTCTTTTTCGGTACTCACACGGATTCTACCTTGTCCCGGTACTCACTCTGATTCTAGCCTTTTCGGGTACTCGCCGGGACTCTTTTTCGGTACTCGGACGGATTCTACCTTGTCCCGGTACTCGCCCCAATTCTACCAATTTCTTGTATTCCCACTGATTCTAGCCTTTTCGGGTACTCGCCGGGACAGTTGTTCGGTACTCGGACGGATGCTACCTTGTCCCGGTACTCGCCCCAATTCTACCAATTTCCTGTATTCACACTGATTCTAGCCTTTTCGGGTACTCGCCGGGATAGTTTTTCGGTACTCGCACGGATTCTCCCTTGTGCCGGTACTCGTCTCAATTCTACCAATTTCTTGTATTCACACTGATTCTAGCATTTTCGGGTACTCGCCGGGACAGTTTTTCGGTACTCACACGGATTCTACCTTGTCCCGGTACTCGCCCCAATTCTACCAATTTCTTGTATTCCCACTGATTCTAGCCTTTTTGGGTAATCGCCGGGATAGTTTTTTCGGTACTCGCACGGATTCTCCCTTGTGCCGGTACTCGTCTCAATTCTACCAATTTCCTGTATTCACACTGATTCTAGCCTTTTCGGGTACTCGCCGGGATAGTTTTTCGGTACTCGCACGGATTCTCCCTTGTGCCGGTACTCGTCTCAATTCTACCAATTTCTTGTATTCATCTTGATTCTAGCATTTTCGGGTACTCGCCGGGACAGTTTTTCGGTACTCACACGGATTCTACCTTGTCCCGGTACTCACTCTGATTCTAGCCTTTTCGGGTACTCGCCGGGACTCTTTTTCGGTACTCGGACGGATTCTACCTTGTCCCGGTACTCGCCCCAATTCTACCAATTTCTTGTATTCCCACTGATTCTAGCCTTTTCGGGTACTCGCCGGGACTGTTTTTCGGTACTAGCACGGATTCCACCTTGTCCCGGTACTCGCCCCAATTCTACCAATTTCTTGTATTCCCACTGATTCTAGCCTTTTCGAGTACTCGCCGGGACAGTTTTTCGGTACTCGCACGGATTCTACCTTGTCCCGGTACTCGCCCCAATTCTACCAATTTTTGTATTCACACTGATTCTAGCTTTTTCGGGTACTCGCCGGGACAGTTTTTCGGTACTCGCACGGATTCTACCTTATCCCGGTACTTGCCCCAATTCTACCAATTTCTTGTATTCCCACTGATTCTAGCCTTTTCGGGTACTCGCCGGGATAGTTTTTCGGTACTCGGACCGATGCTACCTTGTCCCGGTACTCGCCCCAATTCTACCAATTTCCTGTATTCACACTGATTCTAGCCTTTTCGGGTACTCGCCGGGATAGTTTTTCGGTACTCGCACGGATTCTCCCTTGTGCCGGTACTCGTCTCAATTCTACCAATTTCTTGTATTCATCTTGATTCTAGCATTTTCGGGTACTCGCCGGGACAGTTTTTCGGTACTCACACGGATTCTACCTTGTCCCGGTACTCACTCTGATTCTAGCCTTTTCGGGTACTCGTCGGGACTCTTTTTCGGTACTCACACGGATTCTACCTTGTCCCGGTACTCACTCTGATTCTAGCCTTTTCGGGTACTCGCCGGGACTCTTTTTCGGTACTCGGACGGATTCTACCTTGTCCCGGTACTCGCCCCAATTCTACCAATTTCTTGTATTCCCACTGATTCTAGCCTTTTCGGGTACTCGCCGGGACAGTTGTTCGGTACTCGGACGGATGCTACCTTGTCCCGGTACTCGCCCCAATTCTACCAATTTCCTGTATTCACACTGATTCTAGCCTTTTCGGGTACTCGCCGGGATAGTTTTTCGGTACTCGCACGGATTCTCCCTTGTGCCGGTACTCGTCTCAATTCTACCAATTTCTTGTATTCACACTGATTCTAGCATTTTCGGGTACTCGCCGGGACAGTTTTTCGGTACTCACACGGATTCTACCTTGTCCCGGTACTCGCCCCAATTCTACCAATTTCTTGTATTCCCACTGATTCTAGCCTTTTTGGGTAATCGCCGGGATAGTTTTTCGGTACTCGCACGGATTCTCCCTTGTGCCGGTACTCGTCTCAATTCTACCAATTTCTTGTATTCACACTGATTCTAGCCTTTTCGGGTACTCGCCGGGACAGTTTTTCGGTACTCACACGGATTCTACCTTGTCCCGGTACTCGCCCCAATTCTACCAATTTCTTGTAGTCACACTGATTCTAGCGTTTTCGGGTACTCGCCAGGATAGTTTTTCGGTACTCGCACGGATTCTACCTTGTGCCGGTACTCGTCTCAATTCTACCAATTTCTTGTATTCACACTGATTCTAGCATTTTCGGGTACTCGCCGGGACAGTTTTTCGGTACTCACACGGATTCTACCTTGTCCCGGTACTCGCCCCAATTCTACCAATTTCTTGTATTCCCAATGATTCTAGCCTTTTTGGGTAATCGCCGGGATAGTTTTTCGGTACTCGGACCGATGCTACCTTGTCCCGGTACTCGCCCCAATTCTACCAATTTCCTGTATTCACACTGATTCTAGCCTTTTCGGGTACTCGCCGGGATAGTTTTTCGGTACTCGCACGGATTCTCCCTTGTGCCGGTACTTGTCTCAATTCTACCAATTTCTTGTATTCATCTTGATTCTAGCATTTTCGGGTACTCGCCGGGACAGTTTTTCGGTACTCACACGGATTCTACCTTGTCCCGGTACTCACTCTGATTCTAGCCTTTTCGGGTACTCGCCGGGACTCTTTTTCGGTACTCGGACGGATTCTACCTTGTCCCGGTACTCGCCCCAATTCTACCAATTTCTTGTATTCCCACTGATTCTAGCCTTTTCGGGTACTCGCCGGGACAGTTTCTCGGTACTCGGACGGATGCTACCTTGTCCCGGTACTCGCCCCAATTCTACCAATTTCCTGTATTCACACTGATTCTAGCCTTTTCGGGTACTCGCCGGGATAGTTTTTCGGTACTCGCACGGATTCTCCCTTGTGCCGGTACTCGTCTCAATTCTACCAATTTCTTGTATTCACACTGATTCTAGCATTTTCGGGTACTCGCCGGGACAGTTTTTCGGTACTCACACGGATTCTACCTTGTCCCGGTACTCGCCCCAATTCTACCAATTTCTTGTATTCCCACTGATTCTAGCCTTTTTGGGTAATCGCCGGGATAGTTTTTCGGTACTCGCACGGATTCTCCCTTGTGCCGGTACTCGTCTCAATTCTACCAATTTCTTGTATTCACACTGATTCTAGCCTTTTCGGGTACTCGCCGGGACAGTTTTTCGGTACTCACACGGATTCTACCTTGTCCCGGTACTCGCCCCAATTCTACCAATTTCTTGTAGTCACACTGATTCTAGCGTTTTCGGGTACTCGCCAGGATAGTTTTTCGGTACTCGCACGGATTCTACCTTGTGCCGGTACTCGTCTCAATTCTACCAATTTCTTGTATTCACACTGATTCTAGCATTTTCGGGTACTCACCGGGACAGTTTTTCGGTACTCACACGGATTCTACCTTGTCCCGGTACTCGCCCCAATTCTACCAATTTCTTGTATTCCCACTGATTCTAGCCTTTTTGGGTAATCGCCGGTATAGTTTTTCGGTACTCGGACGGATGCTACCTTGTCCCGGTACTCGCCCCAATTCTACCAATTTCCTGTATTCACACTGATTCTAGCCTTTTCGGGTACTCGCCGGGATAGTTTTTCGGTACTCGCACGGATTCTCCCTTGTGCCGGTACTCGTCTCAATTCTAACAGTTTCTTGTATTCATCTTGATTCTAGCATTTTCGGGTACTCGCCGGGACAGTTTTTCGGTACTCACACGGATTCTACCTTGTCCCGGTACTCACTCTGATTCTAGCCTTTTCGGGTACTCGCCGGGACTCTTTTTCGGTACTCGGACGGATTCTACCTTGTCCCGGTACTCGCCCCAATTCTACCAATTTCTTGTATTCCCACTGATTCTAGCCTTTTCGGGTACTCGCCGGGACAGTTTCTCGGTACTCGGACGGATGCTACCTTGTCCCGGTACTCGCCCCAATTCTACCAATTTCCTGTATTCACACTGATTCTAGCCTTTTCGGGTACTCGCCGGGATAGTTTTTCGGTACTCGCACGGATTCTCCCTTGTGCCGGTACTCGTCTCAATTCTACCAATTTCTTGTATTCACACTGATTCTAGCATTTTCGGGTACTCGCCGGGACAGTTTTTCGGTACTCACACGGATTCTACCTTGTCCCGGTACTCGCCCCAATTCTACCAATTTCTTGTATTCCCACTGATTCTAGCCTTTTTGGGTAATCGCCGGGATAGTTTTTCGGTACTCGCACGGATTCTCCCTTGTGCCGGTACTCGTCTCAATTCTACCAATTTCTTGTATTCACACTGATTCTAGCCTTTTCGGGTACTCGCCGGGACAGTTTCTCGGTACTCGGACGGATGCTACCTTGTCCCGGTACTCGCCCCAATTCTACCAATTTCCTGTATTCACACTGATTCTAGCCTTTTCGGGTACTCGCCGGGATAGTTTTTCGGTACTCGCACGGATTCTCCCTTGTGCCGGTACTCGTCTCAATTCTACCAATTTCTTGTATTCATCTTGATTCTAGCATTTTCGGGTACTCGCCGGGACAGTTTTTCGGTACTCACACGGATTCTACCTTGTCCCGGTACTCACTCTGATTCTAGCCTTTTCGGGTACTCGCCGGGACTCTTTTTCGGTACTCACACGGATTCTACCTTGTCCCGGTACTCACTCTGATTCTAGCCTTTTCGGGTACTCGCCGGGACTCTTTTTCGGTACTCGGACGGATTCTACCTTGTCCCGGTACTCGCCCCAATTCTACCAATTTCTTGTATTCCCACTGATTCTAGCCTTTTCGGGTACTCGCCGGGACAGTTTCTCGGTACTCGGACGGATGCTACCTTGTCCCGGTACTCGCCCCAATTCTACCAATTTCCTGTATTCACACTGATTCTAGCCTTTTCGGGTACTCGCCGGGATAGTTTTTCGGTACTCGCACGGATTCTCCCTTGTGCCGGTACTCGTCTCAATTCTACCAATTTCTTGTATTCACACTGATTCTAGCATTTTCGGGTACTCGCCGGGACAGTTTTTCGGTACTCACACGGATTCTACCTTGTCCCGGTACTCGCCCCAATTCTACCAATTTCTTGTATTCCCACTGATTCTAGCCTTTTTGGGTAATCGCCGGGATAGTTTTTTCGGTACTCGCACGGATTCTCCCTTGTGCCGGTACTCGTCTCAATTCTACCAATTTCTTGTATTCACACTGATTCTAGCCTTTTCGGGTACTCGCCGGGACAGTTTTTCGGTACTCACACGGATTCTACCTTGTCCCGGTACTCGCCCCAATTCTACCAATTTCTTGTAGTCACACTGATTCTAGCGTTTTCGGGTACTCGCCAGGATAGTTTTTCGGTACTCGCACGGATTCTACCTTGTGCCGGTACTCGTCTCAATTCTACCAATTTCTTGTATTCACACTGATTCTAGCATTTTCGGGTACTCGCCGGGACAGTTTTTCGGTACTCACACGGATTCTACCTTGTCCCGGTACTCGCCCCAATTCTACCAATTTCTTGTATTCCCAATGATTCTAGCCTTTTTGGGTAATCGCCGGGATAGTTTTTCGGTACTCGGACGGATGCTACCTTGTCCCGGTACTCGCCCCTATTCTACCAATTTCCTGTATTCACACTGATTCTAGCCTTTTCGGGTACTCGCCGGGATAGTTTTTCGGTACTCGCACGGATTCTCCCTTGTTGCAGGTACTCGTCTCAATTCTACCAATTTCTTGTATTCATCTTGATTCTAGCATTTTCGGGTAATCGACGGGACAGTTTTTCGGTACTCACACGGATTCTACCTTGTCCCGGTACTCACTCTGATTCTAGCATTTTCGGGGTACTCGCCGGGACTCTTTTCGGTACTCACACGGATTCTACCTTGTCCCGGTACTCACTCTGATTCTAGCCTTTTCGGGTACTCGCCGGGACTCTTTCGGTACTCGGACGGATTCTACCTTGTCCCGGGTACTCGCCCCAATTTACCAATTTCTTGTATTCCCACTGATTCTAGCATTTTCGGGTACTCGCAGGGACAGTTTCTCGGTACTCGGACGGATGCTACCTTGTTCCCGGTACTCGCCCCCAATTCTACCAATTTCTGTATTCACACTGATTCTAGCCTTTTCGGGTACTCGCCGGGATAGTTTTTCGGTACTCGCACGGATTCTCCCTTGTGCCGGTACTCGTCTCAATTCTACCAATTTCTTGTATTCACACTGATTCTAGCATTTTCGGGTACTCGCCGGGACAGTTTTTCGGTACTCACACGGATTCTACCTTGTCCCGGTACTCGCCCCAATTCTACCAATTTCTTGTATTCCCACTGATTCTAGCCTTTTTGGGGTAATCGCCGGGATAGTTTTTCGGTACTCGCACGGATTCTCCCTTGTGCCGGTACTCGTCTCAATTCTACCAATTTCTTGTATTCACACTGATTCTAGCCTTTTCGGGTACTCGCCGGGACAGTTTTTCGGTACTCACACGGATTCTACCTTGTCCCGGTACTCGCCCCAATTCTACCAATTTCTTGTAGTCACACTGATTCTAGCGTTTTCGGGTACTCGCCAGGATAGTTTTTCGGTACTCGCACGGATTCTACCTTGTGCCGGTACTCGTCTCAATTCTACCAATTTCTTGTATTCACACTGATTCTAGCATTTTCGGGTACTCGCCGGGACAGTTTTCGGTACTCACACGGATTCTACCTTGTCCCGGTACTCGCCCCAAGTCTACCAATTTCATGTATTCCCACTGATTCTAGGCCTTTTTGGGTAATCGCCGGGTATAGTTTTCGGTACTCGGACGGATGCTACCTTGTCCCGGTACTCGCCCCAATTCTACCAATTTCTGTATTCACACTGATCTAGCCTTTTCGGGTACTCGCCGGGATAGTTTTTCGGTACTCAGCACGGATTCTCCCTTGTGCCGGTACTGTCTCAATTCTAACAATTTTCTTGTATTCATCTTGATTCTAGCATTTTCGGGGTACTCGCCGGGACAGTTTTTCGGTACTCACACGGATTCTACCTTGTCCCGGTACTCACTCTGATTCTAGCCTTTTCGGGTACTCGCCGGGACTCTTTTTCGGTACTCGGACGGATTCTACCTTGTCCCGGTACTCGCCCCAATTCTACCAATTTCTTGTATTCACACTGATTCTAGCCTTTTCGGGTACTCGCCGGGACTAGTTTTTCGGTACTCGCACGGATTCCCCTTGTCCCGGTACTCGTCCCCAATTCTACCAATTTCTTGTATCCCACTGATTCTAGCATTTTCGAGGTACTCGCCGGAGATAGTTTTTCGGTACTCGCACGGATTCTACCTTGTCCCGGTACTCGCCCCACTTCTACCAATTTTTTGTATTCACACTGATTCTAGCCTTTTGGGTACTCGCCGGGACAGTTTTTCGGTACTCGCACGGATTCTACCTTGTCCCGGTACTGCCCCAATTCTACAATTTCTTGTATTCACACTGATTCTAGCCTTTTCGGGTACTCGCAGGGATAGTTTTTCGGTACTCGGAACGGATTGCTACCTTGTCCCGGTACTAGCCCCATTCTACCAATTCCTGTATTCACACTGATTCTAGCCTTTTCGGGTACTCGCCGGGATAAGTTTTTCGGTACTCGCACGGATTCTCCCTTGTGCGGTACTCGCCCAATTCTACCAATTTCTTGTATTCACACTGATTCTAGCATTTTCGGGTACTCGCCAGGATAGTTTTCGGTTATTTCGGTACTCGACACGGATTCTACCTTGTCCGGTACTCGCCAATTCTACCAATTTCTTGTATTCACACTGATTCTAGCCTTTTCGGGTACTCGCCGGGACAGTTTTTCGGTACTCGCACGGATTCTACCTTGTCCCGGTACTCGCCCCAATTCTACCAATTTCTTGTATTCACACTGATTCTAGCCTTTTCGGGTACTCGCCGGGACAGTTTTTCGGTACTCGCACGGATTCTACCTTGTCCCGGTACTCGCCCCAATTCTACCAATTTCTTGTATTCACACTGATTCTAGCCTTTTCGGGTACTCGCCGGGACAGTTTTTCGGTACTCGCACGGATTCTACCTTGTCCCGGTACTCGCCCCAATTCTACCAATTTCTTGTATTCACACTGATTCTAGCCTTTTCGGGTACTCGCCGGGATAGTTTTTCGGTACTCGCACGGATTCTCCCTTGTGCCGGTACTCGTCTCAATTCTACCAATTTCTTGTATTCACACTGATTCTAGCCTTTTCGGGTACTCGCGGGACAGTTTTTCGGTACTCACACGGATTTCTACCTTGTCCCGGTACTCGCCCCAATTCTACCAATTTCTTGTATTCCCACTGATTCTAGCCTTTTTCGGGTAATCGCCGGGACTAGTTTTTCGGTACTCGCACGGATTCTCCCTTGTGCCCGTACTCGTCTCAATTCTACCAATTTCTTGTATTCACAATGATTTCTAGCCTTTTCGGGTACTCGCAGGGACAGTTTTTCGGTACTCGCACGGATTCTACCTTGTCCCGGTACTCGCCCCAATTCTACCAATTTCTGTATTCACACTGATTCTAGCGTTTCGGGGTACTCGCCGGGATAGTTTTTCGGTACTCGCACGGATTCTACCTTGTGCCGGTACTCGTCTCAATTCTACCAATTTCTTGTATTCACACTGATTCTAGCCTTTTCGGGTGGTACTCGCCGGGACAGTTTTTCGGTACTCAAACGGATTCTACCTTTGTCCCGGTACTCGCCCCAATTCTACCAATTTCTTGTATTTCACACTGATTCTAGCCTTTTCGGGTACTCGCCGGGACAGTTTTTCGGTACTCACAAGGATTCTACCTTGTGCCCGGTACTCGTCCTCAATTCTACCAATTTCTTGTATTCACACTGATTCTAGCCTTTTTCGGGTACTCGCCGAGACTAGTTTTTCGGTACTCGCACCGATTCTACCTTGTCCCGGTACTCGCCCCAATTCTACCAATTTCTTGTATTCACACTGATTCTAGCCTTTTCGGGTACTCGCCGGGATAGTTTTTCGGTACTCGCACGGATTCTACCTTGTGCCGGTACTCGTCCTCAATTCTACCAATTCTTGTATTCACACTTGATTCTAGCCTTTTCGGGTACTCGCCGGGAAAGTTTTTCGGTACTCACACGGATTCTACCTGTCCCGGTACTCGCCTCCAATTCTACCAATTTCCTTGTATTCACACTGATTCTAGCCTTTTCGGGGTACTCGCCGGGACGTTTTTCGGTACTCGGCACGGATTCTACCTTGTCCCGGTACTCGCCCCAATTCTACCAATTTCTTGTATTCCCACTGATTCTAGCCTTTTCGGGTACTCGCCGGGACAGTTTCTCGGTACTCGGACGGATTCTACCTTGTCCCGGTACTCGCCCCAATTCTACCAATTTCTGTATTCACACTGATTCTAGCCTTTTCGGGTACTCGCCGGGATAGTTTTTCGGTACTCGCACGGATTTCCCTTGTGCCGGTACTCGTCTCAATTCTACCAATTTCTTGTATTCACACTGATTCTAGCATTTTCGGGTACTCGCCGGGACAGTTTTTCGGTACTCACACGGATTCTACCTTGTCCCGGTACTCGCCCCAATTCTACCAATTTCTTGTATTCCCACTGATTCTAGCCTTTTTGGGTAATCGCCGGATAGTTTTTCGGTACTCGCACGGATTCTCCCTTGTGCCGGTACTCGTCTCAATTCTACCAATTTCTGTATTCACACTGATTCTAGCCTTTTCGGGTACTCGCCGGGACAGTTTTTCGGTACTCACACGGATTCTACCTTGTCCAGGTACTCGCCCCAATTCTACCAATTTCTTGTATTCACACTGATTCTAGCGTTTCGGGTACTCGCCGGATAGTTTTTCGGTACTCGCACGGATTCTACCTTGTGCCGGTACTCGTCTCAATTCTACCAATTTCTTGTATTCACACTGATTCTAGCCTTTTCGGGTACTCGCCGGGAAGTTTTTTCGGTACTCAAACGGATTCTACCTTGTCCCGGGTACTCGCCCCAATTCTACCAATTTCTTGTTATTCACACTGATTCTAGCCGTTTTCGGGTACTCGCCGGAATAGTTTTTCGGGGTACTCGCACGGATTCTACCTTGTCCGGTACTAGCCCCAATTCTACCAATTTCTTGTATTCACACTGATTCTAGCCTTTTCGGGTACTCGCCGGGACAGTTTTTCGGTACTCGCACGGATTCTACCTTGTCCCGGTACTCGCCCCAATTCTACCAATTTCTTGTATTCACACTGATTCTAGCCTTTTCGGGTACTCGCCGGGACAGTTTTTCGGTACTCGCACGGATTCTACCTTGTCCCGGTACTCGCCCCAATTCTACCAATTTCTTGTATTCACACTGATTCTAGCCTTTTCGGGTACTCGCCGGGACAGTTTTTCGGTACTCGCACGGATTCTACCTTGTCCCGGTACTCGCCCCAATTCTACCAATTTCTTGTATTCACACTGATTCTAGCCTTTTCGGGTACTCGCCGGGACAGTTTTTCGGTACTCGCACGGATTCTACCTTGTCCCGGTACTCGCCCCAATTCTACCAATTTCTTGTATTCACACTGATTCTAGCCTTTTCGGGTACTCGCCGGGACAGTTTTTCGGTACTCGGACGGATTCTACCTTGTCCCGGTACTCGCCCCAATTCTACCCAATTTCTTGTATTCACACTGATTTCTAGCCTTTTTCGGGTACTCGCCGGGACAGTTTTTCGGTACTCGCACGGATTCTACCTTGTCCCGGTACTCGCCCCAATTCTACCAATTTCTTGTATTCACACTGATTCTAGCCTTTTCGGGTACTCGCCGGGACAGTTTTTCGGTACTCGCACGGATTCTACCTTGTCCCGGTACTCGCCCCAATTCTACCAATTTCTTGTATTCACACTGATTCTAGCCTTTTCGGGTACTCGCCGGGACAGTTTTTCGGTACTCGCACGGATTCTACCTTGTCCCGGTACTCGCCCCAATTCTACCAATTTCTTGTATTCACACTGATTCTAGCCTTTTCGGGTACTCGCCGGGACAGTTTTTCGGTACTCGCACGGATTCTACCTTGTCCCGGTACTCGCCCCAATTCTACCAATTTCTTGTATTCACACTGATTCTAGCCTTTTCGGGTACTCGCCGGGACAGTTTTTCGGTACTCGCACGGATTCTACCTTGTCCCGGTACTCGCCCCAATTCTACCAATTTCTTGTATTCACACTGATTCTAGCCTTTTCGGGTACTCGCCGGGACAGTTTTTCGGTACTCGCACGGATTCTACCTTGTCCCGGTACTCGCCCCAATTCTACCAATTTCTTGTATTCACACTGATTCTAGCCTTTTCGGGTACTCGCCGGGACAGTTTTTCGGTACTCGCACGGATTCTACCTTGTCCCGGTACTCGCCCCAATTCTACCAATTTCTTGTATTCACACTGATTCTAGCCTTTTCGGGTACTCGCCGGGACAGTTTTTCGGTACTCGCACGGATTCTACCTTGTCCCGGTACTCGCCCCAATTCTACCAATTTCTTGTATTCACACTGATTCTAGCCTTTTCGGGTACTCGCCGGGACAGTTTTTCGGTACTCGCACGGATTCTACCTTGTCCCGGTACTCGCCCCAATTCTACCAATTTCTTGTATTCACACTGATTCTAGCCTTTTCGGGTACTCGCCGGGACAGTTTTTCGGTACTCGCACGGATTCTACCTTGTCCCGGTACTCGCCCCAATTCTACCAATTTCTTGTATTCACACTGATTCTAGCCTTTTCGGGTACTCGCCGGGACAGTTTTTCGGTACTCGCACGGATTCTACCTTGTCCCGGTACTCGCCCCAATTCTACCAATTTCTTGTATTCACACTGATTCTAGCCTTTTCGGGTACTCGCCGGGACAGTTTTTCGGTACTCGCACGGATTCTACCTTGTCCCGGTACTCGCCCCAATTCTACCAATTTCTTGTATTCACACTGATTCTAGCCTTTTCGGGTACTCGCCGGGACAGTTTTTCGGTACTCGCACGGATTCTACCTTGTCCCGGTACTCGCCCCAATTCTACCAATTTCTTGTATTCACACTGATTCTAGCCTTTTCGGGTACTCGCCGGGACAGTTTTTCGGTACTCGCACGGATTCTACCTTGTCCCGGTACTCGCCCCAATTCTACCAATTTCTTGTATTCACACTGATTCTAGCCTTTTCGGGTACTCGCCGGGACAGTTTTTCGGTACTCGCACGGATTCTACCTTGTCCCGGTACTCGCCCCAATTCTACCAATTTCTTGTATTCACACTGATTCTAGCCTTTTCGGGTACTCGCCGGGACAGTTTTTCGGTACTCGCACGGATTCTACCTTGTCCCGGTACTCGCCCCAATTCTACCAATTTCTTGTATTCACACTGATTCTAGCCTTTTCGGGTACTCGCCGGGACAGTTTTTCGGTACTCGCACGGATTCTACCTTGTCCCGGTACTCGCCCCAATTCTACCAATTTCTTGTATTCACACTGATTCTAGCCTTTTCGGGTACTCGCCGGGACAGTTTTTCGGTACTCGCACGGATTCTACCTTGTCCCGGTACTCGCCCCAATTCTACCAATTTCTTGTATTCACACTGATTCTAGCCTTTTCGGGTACTCGCCGGGACAGTTTTTCGGTACTCGCACGGATTCTACCTTGTCCCGGTACTCGCCCCAATTCTACCAATTTCTTGTATTCACACTGATTCTAGCCTTTTCGGGTACTCGCCGGGACAGTTTTTCGGTACTCGCACGGATTCTACCTTGTGTCCCGGTACTCGCCCCAATTCTACCAATTTCTTGTATTCACACTGATTCTAGCCTTTTCGGGTACTCGCCGGGACAGTTTTTCGGTACTCGCACGGATTCTACCTTGTCCCGGTACTCGCCCCAATTCTACCAATTTCTTGTATTCACACTGATTCTAGCCTTTTCGGGTACTCGCCGGGACAGTTTTTCGGTACTCGCACGGATTCTACCTTGTCCCGGTACTCGCCCCAATTCTACCAATTTCTTGTATTCACACTGATTCTAGCCTTTTCGGGTACTCGCCGGGACAGTTTTTCGGTACTCGCACGGATTCTACCTTGTCCCGGTACTCGCCCCAATTCTACCAATTTCTTGTATTCACACTGATTCTAGCCTTTTCGGGTACTCGCCGGGACAGTTTTTCGGTACTCGCACGGATTCTACCTTGTCCCGGTACTCGCCCCAATTCTACCAATTTCTTGTATTCACACTGATTCTAGCCTTTTCGGGTACTCGCCGGGACAGTTTTTCGGTACTCGCACGGATTCTACCTTGTCCCGGTACTCGCCCCAATTCTACCAATTTCTTGTATTCACACTGATTCTAGCCTTTTCGGGTACTCGCCGGGACAGTTTTTCGGTACTCGCACGGATTCTACCTTGTCCCGGTACTCGCCCCAATTCTACCAATTTCTTGTATTCACACTGATTCTAGCCTTTTCGGGTACTCGCCGGGACAGTTTTTCGGTACTCGCACGGATTCTACCTTGTCCCGGTACTCGCCCCAATTCTACCAATTTCTTGTATTCACACTGATTCTAGCCTTTTCGGGTACTCGCCGGGACAGTTTTTCGGTACTCGCACGGATTCTACCTTGTCCCGGTACTCGCCCCAATTCTACCAATTTCTTGTATTCACACTGATTCTAGCCTTTTCGGGTACTCGCCGGGACAGTTTTTCGGTACTCGCACGGATTCTACCTTGTCCCGGTACTCGCCCCAATTCTACCAATTTCTTGTATTCACACTGATTCTAGCCTTTTCGGGTACTCGCCGGGACAGTTTTTCGGTACTCGCACGGATTCTACCTTGTCCCGGTACTCGCCCCAATTCTACCAATTTCTTGTATTCACACTGATTCTAGCCTTTTCGGGTACTCGCCGGGACAGTTTTTCGGTACTCGCACGGATTCTACCTTGTCCCGGTACTCGCCCCAATTCTACCAATTTCTTGTATTCACACTGATTCTAGCCTTTTCGGGTACTCGCCGGGACAGTTTTTCGGTACTCGCACGGATTCTACCTTGTCCCGGTACTCGCCCCAATTCTACCAATTTCTTGTATTCACACTGATTCTAGCCTTTTCGGGTACTCGCCGGGACAGTTTTTCGGTACTCGCACGGATTCTACCTTGTCCCGGTACTCGCCCCAATTCTACCAATTTCTTGTATTCACACTGATTCTAGCCTTTTCGGGTACTCGCCGGGACAGTTTTTCGGTACTCGCACGGATTCTACCTTGTCCCGGTACTCGCCCCAATTCTACCAATTTCTTGTATTCACACTGATTCTAGCCTTTTCGGGTACTCGCCGGGACAGTTTTTCGGTACTCGCACGGATTCTACCTTGTCCCGGTACTCGCCCCAATTCTACCAATTTCTTGTATTCACACTGATTCTAGCCTTTTCGGGTACTCGCCGGGACAGTTTTTCGGTACTCGCACGGATTCTACCTTGTCCCGGTACTCGCCCCAATTCTACCAATTTCTTGTATTCACACTGATTCTAGCCTTTTCGGGTACTCGCCGGGACAGTTTTTCGGTACTCGCACGGATTCTACCTTGTCCCGGTACTCGCCCCAATTCTACCAATTTCTTGTATTCACACTGATTCTAGCCTTTTCGGGTACTCGCCGGGACAGTTTTTCGGTACTCGCACGGATTCTACCTTGTCCCGGTACTCGCCCCAATTCTACCAATTTCTTGTATTCACACTGATTCTAGCCTTTTCGGGTACTCGCCGGGACAGTTTTTCGGTACTCGCACGGATTCTACCTTGTCCCGGTACTCGCCCCAATTCTACCAATTTCTTGTATTCACACTGATTCTAGCCTTTTCGGGTACTCGCCGGGACAGTTTTTCGGTACTCGCACGGATTCTACCTTGTCCCGGTACTCGCCCCAATTCTACCAATTTCTTGTATTCACACTGATTCTAGCCTTTTCGGGTACTCGCCGGGACAGTTTTTCGGTACTCGCACGGATTCTACCTTGTCCCGGTACTCGCCCCAATTCTACCAATTTCTTGTATTCACACTGATTCTAGCCTTTTCGGGTACTCGCCGGGACAGTTTTTCGGTACTCGCACGGATTCTACCTTGTCCCGGTACTCGCCCCAATTCTACCAATTTCTTGTATTCACACTGATTCTAGCCTTTTCGGGTACTCGCCGGGACAGTTTTTCGGTACTCGCACGGATTCTACCTTGTCCCGGTACTCGCCCCAATTCTACCAATTTCTTGTATTCACACTGATTCTAGCCTTTTCGGGTACTCGCCGGGACAGTTTTTCGGTACTCGCACGGATTCTACCTTGTCCCGGTACTCGCCCCAATTCTACCAATTTCTTGTATTCACACTGATTCTAGCCTTTTCGGGTACTCGCCGGGACAGTTTTTCGGTACTCGCACGGATTCTACCTTGTCCCGGTACTCGCCCCAATTCTACCAATTTCTTGTATTCACACTGATTCTAGCCTTTTCGGGTACTCGCCGGGACAGTTTTTCGGTACTCGCACGGATTCTACCTTGTCCCGGTACTCGCCCCAATTCTACCAATTTCTTGTATTCACACTGATTCTAGCCTTTTCGGGTACTCGCCGGGACAGTTTTTCGGTACTCGCACGGATTCTACCTTGTCCCGGTACTCGCCCCAATTCTACCAATTTCTTGTATTCACACTGATTCTAGCCTTTTCGGGTACTCGCCGGGACAGTTTTTCGGTACTCGCACGGATTCTACCTTGTCCCGGTACTCGCCCCAATTCTACCAATTTCTTGTATTCACACTGATTCTAGCCTTTTCGGGTACTCGCCGGGACAGTTTTTCGGTACTCGCACGGATTCTACCTTGTCCCGGTACTCGCCCCAATTCTACCAATTTCTTGTATTCACACTGATTCTAGCCTTTTCGGGTACTCGCCGGGACAGTTTTTCGGTACTCGCACGGATTCTACCTTGTCCCGGTACTCGCCCCAATTCTACCAATTTCTTGTATTCACACTGATTCTAGCCTTTTCGGGTACTCGCCGGGACAGTTTTTCGGTACTCGCACGGATTCTACCTTGTCCCGGTACTCGCCCCAATTCTACCAATTTCTTGTATTCACACTGATTCTAGCCTTTTCGGGTACTCGCCGGGACAGTTTTTCGGTACTCGCACGGATTCTACCTTGTCCCGGTACTCGCCCCAATTCTACCAATTTCTTGTATTCACACTGATTCTAGCCTTTTCGGGTACTCGCCGGGACAGTTTTTCGGTACTCGCACGGATTCTACCTTGTCCCGGTACTCGCCCCAATTCTACCAATTTCTTGTATTCACACTGATTCTAGCCTTTTCGGGTACTCGCCGGGACAGTTTTTCGGTACTCGCACGGATTCTACCTTGTCCCGGTACTCGCCCCAATTCTACCAATTTCTTGTATTCACACTGATTCTAGCCTTTTCGGGTACTCGCCGGGACAGTTTTTCGGTACTCGCACGGATTCTACCTTGTCCCGGTACTCGCCCCAATTCTACCAATTTCTTGTATTCACACTGATTCTAGCCTTTTCGGGTACTCGCCGGGACAGTTTTTCGGTACTCGCACGGATTCTACCTTGTCCCGGTACTCGCCCCAATTCTACCAATTTCTTGTATTCACACTGATTCTAGCCTTTTCGGGTACTCGCCGGGACAGTTTTTCGGTACTCGCACGGATTCTACCTTGTCCCGGTACTCGCCCCAATTCTACCAATTTCTTGTATTCACACTGATTCTAGCCTTTTCGGGTACTCGCCGGGACAGTTTTTCGGTACTCGCACGGATTCTACCTTGTCCCGGTACTCGCCCCAATTCTACCAATTTCTTGTATTCACACTGATTCTAGCCTTTTCGGGTACTCGCCGGGACAGTTTTTCGGTACTCGCACGGATTCTACCTTGTCCCGGTACTCGCCCCAATTCTACCAATTTCTTGTATTCACACTGATTCTAGCCTTTTCGGGTACTCGCCGGGACAGTTTTTCGGTACTCGCACGGATTCTACCTTGTCCCGGTACTCGCCCCAATTCTACCAATTTCTTGTATTCACACTGATTCTAGCCTTTTCGGGTACTCGCCGGGACAGTTTTTCGGTACTCGCACGGATTCTACCTTGTCCCGGTACTCGCCCCAATTCTACCAATTTCTTGTATTCACACTGATTCTAGCCTTTTCGGGTACTCGCCGGGACAGTTTTTCGGTACTCGCACGGATTCTACCTTGTCCCGGTACTCGCCCCAATTCTACCAATTTCTTGTATTCACACTGATTCTAGCCTTTTCGGGTACTCGCCGGGACAGTTTTTCGGTACTCGCACGGATTCTACCTTGTCCCGGTACTCGCCCCAATTCTACCAATTTCTTGTATTCACACTGATTCTAGCCTTTTCGGGTACTCGCCGGGACAGTTTTTCGGTACTCGCACGGATTCTACCTTGTCCCGGTACTCGCCCCAATTCTACCAATTTCTTGTATTCACACTGATTCTAGCCTTTTCGGGTACTCGCCGGGACAGTTTTTCGGTACTCGCACGGATTCTACCTTGTCCCGGTACTCGCCCCAATTCTACCAATTTCTTGTATTCACACTGATTCTAGCCTTTTCGGGTACTCGCCGGGACAGTTTTTCGGTACTCGCACGGATTCTACCTTGTCCCGGTACTCGCCCCAATTCTACCAATTTCTTGTATTCACACTGATTCTAGCCTTTTCGGGTACTCGCCGGGACAGTTTTTCGGTACTCGCACGGATTCTACCTTGTCCCGGTACTCGCCCCAATTCTACCAATTTCTTGTATTCACACTGATTCTAGCCTTTTCGGGTACTCGCCGGGACAGTTTTTCGGTACTCGCACGGATTCTACCTTGTCCCGGTACTCGCCCCAATTCTACCAATTTCTTGTATTCACACTGATTCTAGCCTTTTCGGGTACTCGCCGGGACAGTTTTTCGGTACTCGCACGGATTCTACCTTGTCCCGGTACTCGCCCCAATTCTACCAATTTCTTGTATTCACACTGATTCTAGCCTTTTCGGGTACTCGCCGGGACAGTTTTTCGGTACTCGCACGGATTCTACCTTGTCCCGGTACTCGCCCCAATTCTACCAATTTCTTGTATTCACACTGATTCTAGCCTTTTCGGGTACTCGCCGGGACAGTTTTTCGGTACTCGCACGGATTCTACCTTGTCCCGGTACTCGCCCCAATTCTACCAATTTCTTGTATTCACACTGATTCTAGCCTTTTCGGGTACTCGCCGGGACAGTTTTTCGGTACTCGCACGGATTCTACCTTGTCCCGGTACTCGCCCCAATTCTACCAATTTCTTGTATTCACACTGATTCTAGCCTTTTCGGGTACTCGCCGGGACAGTTTTTCGGTACTCGCACGGATTCTACCTTGTCCCGGTACTCGCCCCAATTCTACCAATTTCTTGTATTCACACTGATTCTAGCCTTTTCGGGTACTCGCCGGGACAGTTTTTCGGTACTCGCACGGATTCTACCTTGTCCCGGTACTCGCCCCAATTCTACCAATTTCTTGTATTCACACTGATTCTAGCCTTTTCGGGTACTCGCCGGGACAGTTTTTCGGTACTCGCACGGATTCTACCTTGTCCCGGTACTCGCCCCAATTCTACCAATTTCTTGTATTCACACTGATTCTAGCCTTTTCGGGTACTCGCCGGGACAGTTTTTCGGTACTCGCACGGATTCTACCTTGTCCCGGTACTCGCCCCAATTCTACCAATTTCTTGTATTCACACTGATTCTAGCCTTTTCGGGTACTCGCCGGGACAGTTTTTCGGTACTCGCACGGATTCTACCTTGTCCCGGTACTCGCCCCAATTCTACCAATTTCTTGTATTCACACTGATTCTAGCCTTTTCGGGTACTCGCCGGGACAGTTTTTCGGTACTCGCACGGATTCTACCTTGTCCCGGTACTCGCCCCAATTCTACCAATTTCTTGTATTCACACTGATTCTAGCCTTTTCGGGTACTCGCCGGGACAGTTTTTCGGTACTCGCACGGATTCTACCTTGTCCCGGTACTCGCCCCAATTCTACCAATTTCTTGTATTCACACTGATTCTAGCCTTTTCGGGTACTCGCCGGGACAGTTTTTCGGTACTCGCACGGATTCTACCTTGTCCCGGTACTCGCCCCAATTCTACCAATTTCTTGTATTCACACTGATTCTAGCCTTTTCGGGTACTCGCCGGGACAGTTTTTCGGTACTCGCACGGATTCTACCTTGTCCCGGTACTCGCCCCAATTCTACCAATTTCTTGTATTCACACTGATTCTAGCCTTTTCGGGTACTCGCCGGGACAGTTTTTCGGTACTCGCACGGATTCTACCTTGTCCCGGTACTCGCCCCAATTCTACCAATTTCTTGTATTCACACTGATTCTAGCCTTTTCGGGTACTCGCCGGGACAGTTTTTCGGTACTCGCACGGATTCTACCTTGTCCCGGTACTCGCCCCAATTCTACCAATTTCTTGTATTCACACTGATTCTAGCCTTTTCGGGTACTCGCCGGGACAGTTTTTCGGTACTCGCACGGATTCTACCTTGTCCCGGTACTCGCCCCAATTCTACCAATTTCTTGTATTCACACTGATTCTAGCCTTTTCGGGTACTCGCCGGGACAGTTTTTCGGTACTCGCACGGATTCTACCTTGTCCCGGTACTCGCCCCAATTCTACCAATTTCTTGTATTCACACTGATTCTAGCCTTTTCGGGTACTCGCCGGGACAGTTTTTCGGTACTCGCACGGATTCTACCTTGTCCCGGTACTCGCCCCAATTCTACCAATTTCTTGTATTCACACTGATTCTAGCCTTTTCGGGTACTCGCCGGGACAGTTTTTCGGTACTCGCACGGATTCTACCTTGTCCCGGTACTCGCCCCAATTCTACCAATTTCTTGTATTCACACTGATTCTAGCCTTTTCGGGTACTCGCCGGGACAGTTTTTCGGTACTCGCACGGATTCTACCTTGTCCCGGTACTCGCCCCAATTCTACCAATTTCTTGTATTCACACTGATTCTAGCCTTTTCGGGTACTCGCCGGGACAGTTTTTCGGTACTCGCACGGATTCTACCTTGTCCCGGTACTCGCCCCAATTCTACCAATTTCTTGTATTCACACTGATTCTAGCCTTTTCGGGTACTCGCCGGGACAGTTTTTCGGTACTCGCACGGATTCTACCTTGTCCCGGTACTCGCCCCAATTCTACCAATTTCTTGTATTCACACTGATTCTAGCCTTTTCGGGTACTCGCCGGGACAGTTTTTCGGTACTCGCACGGATTCTACCTTGTCCCGGTACTCGCCCCAATTCTACCAATTTCTTGTATTCACACTGATTCTAGCCTTTTCGGGTACTCGCCGGGACAGTTTTTCGGTACTCGCACGGATTCTACCTTGTCCCGGTACTCGCCCCAATTCTACCAATTTCTTGTATTCACACTGATTCTAGCCTTTTCGGGTACTCGCCGGGACAGTTTTTCGGTACTCGCACGGATTCTACCTTGTCCCGGTACTCGCCCCAATTCTACCAATTTCTTGTATTCACACTGATTCTAGCCTTTTCGGGTACTCGCCGGGACAGTTTTTCGGTACTCGCACGGATTCTACCTTGTCCCGGTACTCGCCCCAATTCTACCAATTTCTTGTATTCACACTGATTCTAGCCTTTTCGGGTACTCGCCGGGACAGTTTTTCGGTACTCGCACGGATTCTACCTTGTCCCGGTACTCGCCCCAATTCTACCAATTTCTTGTATTCACACTGATTCTAGCCTTTTCGGGTACTCGCCGGGACAGTTTTTCGGTACTCGCACGGATTCTACCTTGTCCCGGTACTCGCCCCAATTCTACCAATTTCTTGTATTCACACTGATTCTAGCCTTTTCGGGTACTCGCCGGGACAGTTTTTCGGTACTCGCACGGATTCTACCTTGTCCCGGTACTCGCCCCAATTCTACCAATTTCTTGTATTCACACTGATTCTAGCCTTTTCGGGTACTCGCCGGGACAGTTTTTCGGTACTCGCACGGATTCTACCTTGTCCCGGTACTCGCCCCAATTCTACCAATTTCTTGTATTCACACTGATTCTAGCCTTTTCGGGTACTCGCCGGGACAGTTTTTCGGTACTCGCACGGATTCTACCTTGTCCCGGTACTCGCCCCAATTCTACCAATTTCTTGTATTCACACTGATTCTAGCCTTTTCGGGTACTCGCCGGGACAGTTTTTCGGTACTCGCACGGATTCTACCTTGTCCCGGTACTCGCCCCAATTCTACCAATTTCTTGTATTCACACTGATTCTAGCCTTTTCGGGTACTCGCCGGGACAGTTTTTCGGTACTCGCACGGATTCTACCTTGTCCCGGTACTCGCCCCAATTCTACCAATTTCTTGTATTCACACTGATTCTAGCCTTTTCGGGTACTCGCCGGGACAGTTTTTCGGTACTCGCACGGATTCTACCTTGTCCCGGTACTCGCCCCAATTCTACCAATTTCTTGTATTCACACTGATTCTAGCCTTTTCGGGTACTCGCCGGGACAGTTTTTCGGTACTCGCACGGATTCTACCTTGTCCCGGTACTCGCCCCAATTCTACCAATTTCTTGTATTCACACTGATTCTAGCCTTTTCGGGTACTCGCCGGGACAGTTTTTCGGTACTCGCACGGATTCTACCTTGTCCCGGTACTCGCCCCAATTCTACCAATTTCTTGTATTCACACTGATTCTAGCCTTTTCGGGTACTCGCCGGGACAGTTTTTCGGTACTCGCACGGATTCTACCTTGTCCCGGTACTCGCCCCAATTCTACCAATTTCTTGTATTCACACTGATTCTAGCCTTTTCGGGTACTCGCCGGGACAGTTTTTCGGTACTCGCACGGATTCTACCTTGTCCCGGTACTCGCCCCAATTCTACCAATTTCTTGTATTCACACTGATTCTAGCCTTTTCGGGTACTCGCCGGGACAGTTTTTCGGTACTCGCACGGATTCTACCTTGTCCCGGTACTCGCCCCAATTCTACCAATTTCTTGTATTCACACTGATTCTAGCCTTTTCGGGTACTCGCCGGGACAGTTTTTCGGTACTCGCACGGATTCTACCTTGTCCCGGTACTCGCCCCAATTCTACCAATTTCTTGTATTCACACTGATTCTAGCCTTTTCGGGTACTCGCCGGGACAGTTTTTCGGTACTCGCACGGATTCTACCTTGTCCCGGTACTCGCCCCAATTCTACCAATTTCTTGTATTCACACTGATTCTAGCCTTTTCGGGTACTCGCCGGGACAGTTTTTCGGTACTCGCACGGATTCTACCTTGTCCCGGTACTCGCCCCAATTCTACCAATTTCTTGTATTCACACTGATTCTAGCCTTTTCGGGTACTCGCCGGGACAGTTTTTCGGTACTCGCACGGATTCTACCTTGTCCCGGTACTCGCCCCAATTCTACCAATTTCTTGTATTCACACTGATTCTAGCCTTTTCGGGTACTCGCCGGGACAGTTTTTCGGTACTCGCACGGATTCTACCTTGTCCCGGTACTCGCCCCAATTCTACCAATTTCTTGTATTCACACTGATTCTAGCCTTTTCGGGTACTCGCCGGGACAGTTTTTCGGTACTCGCACGGATTCTACCTTGTCCCGGTACTCGCCCCAATTCTACCAATTTCTTGTATTCACACTGATTCTAGCCTTTTCGGGTACTCGCCGGGACAGTTTTTCGGTACTCGCACGGATTCTACCTTGTCCCGGTACTCGCCCCAATTCTACCAATTTCTTGTATTCACACTGATTCTAGCCTTTTCGGGTACTCGCCGGGACAGTTTTTCGGTACTCGCACGGATTCTACCTTGTCCCGGTACTCGCCCCAATTCTACCAATTTCTTGTATTCACACTGATTCTAGCCTTTTCGGGTACTCGCCGGGACAGTTTTTCGGTACTCGCACGGATTCTACCTTGTCCCGGTACTCGCCCCAATTCTACCAATTTCTTGTATTCACACTGATTCTAGCCTTTTCGGGTACTCGCCGGGACAGTTTTTCGGTACTCGCACGGATTCTACCTTGTCCCGGTACTCGCCCCAATTCTACCAATTTCTTGTATTCACACTGATTCTAGCCTTTTCGGGTACTCGCCGGGACAGTTTTTCGGTACTCGCACGGATTCTACCTTGTCCCGGTACTCGCCCCAATTCTACCAATTTCTTGTATTCACACTGATTCTAGCCTTTTCGGGTACTCGCCGGGACAGTTTTTCGGTACTCGCACGGATTCTACCTTGTCCCGGTACTCGCCCCAATTCTACCAATTTCTTGTATTCACACTGATTCTAGCCTTTTCGGGTACTCGCCGGGACAGTTTTTCGGTACTCGCACGGATTCTACCTTGTCCCGGTACTCGCCCCAATTCTACCAATTTCTTGTATTCACACTGATTCTAGCCTTTTCGGGTACTCGCCGGGACAGTTTTTCGGTACTCGCACGGATTCTACCTTGTCCCGGTACTCGCCCCAATTCTACCAATTTCTTGTATTCACACTGATTCTAGCCTTTTCGGGTACTCGCCGGGACAGTTTTTCGGTACTCGCACGGATTCTACCTTGTCCCGGTACTCGCCCCAATTCTACCAATTTCTTGTATTCACACTGATTCTAGCCTTTTCGGGTACTCGCCGGGACAGTTTTTCGGTACTCGCACGGATTCTACCTTGTCCCGGTACTCGCCCCAATTCTACCAATTTCTTGTATTCACACTGATTCTAGCCTTTTCGGGTACTCGCCGGGACAGTTTTTCGGTACTCGCACGGATTCTACCTTGTCCCGGTACTCGCCCCAATTCTACCAATTTCTTGTATTCACACTGATTCTAGCCTTTTCGGGTACTCGCCGGGACAGTTTTTCGGTACTCGCACGGATTCTACCTTGTCCCGGTACTCGCCCCAATTCTACCAATTTCTTGTATTCACACTGATTCTAGCCTTTTCGGGTACTCGCCGGGACAGTTTTTCGGTACTCGCACGGATTCTACCTTGTCCCGGTACTCGCCCCAATTCTACCAATTTCTTGTATTCACACTGATTCTAGCCTTTTCGGGTACTCGCCGGGACAGTTTTTCGGTACTCGCACGGATTCTACCTTGTCCCGGTACTCGCCCCAATTCTACCAATTTCTTGTATTCACACTGATTCTAGCCTTTTCGGGTACTCGCCGGGACAGTTTTTCGGTACTCGCACGGATTCTACCTTGTCCCGGTACTCGCCCCAATTCTACCAATTTCTTGTATTCACACTGATTCTAGCCTTTTCGGGTACTCGCCGGGACAGTTTTTCGGTACTCGCACGGATTCTACCTTGTCCCGGTACTCGCCCCAATTCTACCAATTTCTTGTATTCACACTGATTCTAGCCTTTTCGGGTACTCGCCGGGACAGTTTTTCGGTACTCGCACGGATTCTACCTTGTCCCGGTACTCGCCCCAATTCTACCAATTTCTTGTATTCACACTGATTCTAGCCTTTTCGGGTACTCGCCGGGACAGTTTTTCGGTACTCGCACGGATTCTACCTTGTCCCGGTACTCGCCCCAATTCTACCAATTTCTTGTATTCACACTGATTCTAGCCTTTTCGGGTACTCGCCGGGACAGTTTTTCGGTACTCGCACGGATTCTACCTTGTCCCGGTACTCGCCCCAATTCTACCAATTTCTTGTATTCACACTGATTCTAGCCTTTTCGGGTACTCGCCGGGACAGTTTTTCGGTACTCGCACGGATTCTACCTTGTCCCGGTACTCGCCCCAATTCTACCAATTTCTTGTATTCACACTGATTCTAGCCTTTTCGGGTACTCGCCGGGACAGTTTTTCGGTACTCGCACGGATTCTACCTTGTCCCGGTACTCGCCCCAATTCTACCAATTTCTTGTATTCACACTGATTCTAGCCTTTTCGGGTACTCGCCGGGACAGTTTTTCGGTACTCGCACGGATTCTACCTTGTCCCGGTACTCGCCCCAATTCTACCAATTTCTTGTATTCACACTGATTCTAGCCTTTTCGGGTACTCGCCGGGACAGTTTTTCGGTACTCGCACGGATTCTACCTTGTCCCGGTACTCGCCCCAATTCTACCAATTTCTTGTATTCACACTGATTCTAGCCTTTTCGGGTACTCGCCGGGACAGTTTTTCGGTACTCGCACGGATTCTACCTTGTCCCGGTACTCGCCCCAATTCTACCAATTTCTTGTATTCACACTGATTCTAGCCTTTTCGGGTACTCGCCGGGACAGTTTTTCGGTACTCGCACGGATTCTACCTTGTCCCGGTACTCGCCCCAATTCTACCAATTTCTTGTATTCACACTGATTCTAGCCTTTTCGGGTACTCGCCGGGACAGTTTTTCGGTACTCGCACGGATTCTACCTTGTCCCGGTACTCGCCCCAATTCTACCAATTTCTTGTATTCACACTGATTCTAGCCTTTTCGGGTACTCGCCGGGACAGTTTTTCGGTACTCGCACGGATTCTACCTTGTCCCGGTACTCGCCCCAATTCTACCAATTTCTTGTATTCACACTGATTCTAGCCTTTTCGGGTACTCGCCGGGACAGTTTTTCGGTACTCGCACGGATTCTACCTTGTCCCGGTACTCGCCCCAATTCTACCAATTTCTTGTATTCACACTGATTCTAGCCTTTTCGGGTACTCGCCGGGACAGTTTTTCGGTACTCGCACGGATTCTACCTTGTCCCGGTACTCGCCCCAATTCTACCAATTTCTTGTATTCACACTGATTCTAGCCTTTTCGGGTACTCGCCGGGACAGTTTTTCGGTACTCGCACGGATTCTACCTTGTCCCGGTACTCGCCCCAATTCTACCAATTTCTTGTATTCACACTGATTCTAGCCTTTTCGGGTACTCGCCGGGACAGTTTTTCGGTACTCGCACGGATTCTACCTTGTCCCGGTACTCGCCCCAATTCTACCAATTTCTTGTATTCACACTGATTCTAGCCTTTTCGGGTACTCGCCGGGACAGTTTTTCGGTACTCGCACGGATTCTACCTTGTCCCGGTACTCGCCCCAATTCTACCAATTTCTTGTATTCACACTGATTCTAGCCTTTTCGGGTACTCGCCGGGACAGTTTTTCGGTACTCGCACGGATTCTACCTTGTCCCGGTACTCGCCCCAATTCTACCAATTTCTTGTATTCACACTGATTCTAGCCTTTTCGGGTACTCGCCGGGACAGTTTTTCGGTACTCGCACGGATTCTACCTTGTCCCGGTACTCGCCCCAATTCTACCAATTTCTTGTATTCACACTGATTCTAGCCTTTTCGGGTACTCGCCGGGACAGTTTTTCGGTACTCGCACGGATTCTACCTTGTCCCGGTACTCGCCCCAATTCTACCAATTTCTTGTATTCACACTGATTCTAGCCTTTTCGGGTACTCGCCGGGACAGTTTTTCGGTACTCGCACGGATTCTACCTTGTCCCGGTACTCGCCCCAATTCTACCAATTTCTTGTATTCACACTGATTCTAGCCTTTTCGGGTACTCGCCGGGACAGTTTTTCGGTACTCGCACGGATTCTACCTTGTCCCGGTACTCGCCCCAATTCTACCAATTTCTTGTATTCACACTGATTCTAGCCTTTTCGGGTACTCGCCGGGACAGTTTTTCGGTACTCGCACGGATTCTACCTTGTCCCGGTACTCGCCCCAATTCTACCAATTTCTTGTATTCACACTGATTCTAGCCTTTTCGGGTACTCGCCGGGACAGTTTTTCGGTACTCGCACGGATTCTACCTTGTCCCGGTACTCGCCCCAATTCTACCAATTTCTTGTATTCACACTGATTCTAGCCTTTTCGGGTACTCGCCGGGACAGTTTTTCGGTACTCGCACGGATTCTACCTTGTCCCGGTACTCGCCCCAATTCTACCAATTTCTTGTATTCACACTGATTCTAGCCTTTTCGGGTACTCGCCGGGACAGTTTTTCGGTACTCGCACGGATTCTACCTTGTCCCGGTACTCGCCCCAATTCTACCAATTTCTTGTATTCACACTGATTCTAGCCTTTTCGGGTACTCGCCGGGACAGTTTTTCGGTACTCGCACGGATTCTACCTTGTCCCGGTACTCGCCCCAATTCTACCAATTTCTTGTATTCACACTGATTCTAGCCTTTTCGGGTACTCGCCGGGACAGTTTTTCGGTACTCGCACGGATTCTACCTTGTCCCGGTACTCGCCCCAATTCTACCAATTTCTTGTATTCACACTGATTCTAGCCTTTTCGGGTACTCGCCGGGACAGTTTTTCGGTACTCGCACGGATTCTACCTTGTCCCGGTACTCGCCCCAATTCTACCAATTTCTTGTATTCACACTGATTCTAGCCTTTTCGGGTACTCGCCGGGACAGTTTTTCGGTACTCGCACGGATTCTACCTTGTCCCGGTACTCGCCCCAATTCTACCAATTTCTTGTATTCACACTGATTCTAGCCTTTTCGGGTACTCGCCGGGACAGTTTTTCGGTACTCGCACGGATTCTACCTTGTCCCGGTACTCGCCCCAATTCTACCAATTTCTTGTATTCACACTGATTCTAGCCTTTTCGGGTACTCGCCGGGACAGTTTTTCGGTACTCGCACGGATTCTACCTTGTCCCGGTACTCGCCCCAATTCTACCAATTTCTTGTATTCACACTGATTCTAGCCTTTTCGGGTACTCGCCGGGACAGTTTTTCGGTACTCGCACGGATTCTACCTTGTCCGGTACTCGCCCCAATTCTACCAATTTCTTGTATTCACACTGATTCTAGCCTTTTCGGGTACTCGCCGGGACAGTTTTTCGGTACTCGCACGGATTCTACCTTGTCCCGGTACTCGCCCCAATTCTACCAATTTCTTGTATTCACACTGATTCTAGCCTTTTCGGGTACTCGCCGGGACAGTTTTTCGGTACTCGCACGGATTCTACCTTGTCCCGGTACTCGCCCCAATTCTACCAATTTCTTGTATTCACACTGATTCTAGCCTTTTCGGGTACTCGCCGGGACAGTTTTTCGGTACTCGCACGGATTCTACCTTGTCCCGGTACTCGCCCAATTCTACCAATTTCTTGTATTCACACTGATTCTAGCCTTTTCGGGTACTCGCGGGACAGTTTTTCGGTACTCGCACGGATTCTACCTTGTCCCGGTACTCGCCCCAATTCTACCAATTTCTTGTATTCACACTGATTCTAGCCTTTTCGGGTACTCGCCGGGACAGTTTTTCGGTACTCGCACGGATTCTACCTTGTCCCGGTACTCGCCCCAATTCTACCAATTTCTTGTATTCACACTGATTCTAGCCTTTTCGGGTACTCGCCGGGACAGTTTTTCGGTACTCGCACGGATTCTACCTTGTCCCGGTACTCGCCCCAATTCTACCAATTTCTTGTATTCACACTGATTCTAGCCTTTTCGGGTACTCGCCGGGACAGTTTTTCGGTACTCGCACGGATTCTACCTTGTCCCGGTACTCGCCCCAATTCTACCAATTTCTTGTATTCACACTGATTCTAGCCTTTTCGGGTACTCGCCGGGACAGTTTTTCGGTACTCGCACGGATTCTACCTTGTCCCGGTACTCGCCCCAATTCTACCAATTTCTTGTATTCACACTGATTCTAGCCTTTTCGGGTACTCGCCGGGACAGTTTTTCGGTACTCGCACGGATTCTACCTTGTCCCGGTACTCGCCCCAATTCTACCAATTTCTTGTATTCACACTGATTCTAGCCTTTTCGGGTACTCGCCGGGACAGTTTTTCGGTACTCGCACGGATTCTACCTTGTCCCGGTACTCGCCCCAATTCTACCAATTTCTTGTATTCACACTGATTCTAGCCTTTTCGGGTACTCGCCGGGACAGTTTTTCGGTACTCGCACGGATTCTACCTTGTCCCGGTACTCGCCCCAATTCTACCAATTTCTTGTATTCACACTGATTCTAGCCTTTTCGGGTACTCGCCGGGACAGTTTTTCGGTACTCGCACGGATTCTACCTTGTCCCGGTACTCGCCCCAATTCTACCAATTTCTTGTATTCACACTGATTCTAGCCTTTTCGGGTACTCGCCGGGACAGTTTTTCGGTACTCGCACGGATTCTACCTTGTCCCGGTACTCGCCCCAATTCTACCAATTTCTTGTATTCACACTGATTCTAGCCTTTTCGGGTACTCGCCGGGACAGTTTTTCGGTACTCGCACGGATTCTACCTTGTCCCGGTACTCGCCCCAATTCTACCAATTTCTTGTATTCACACTGATTCTAGCCTTTTCGGGTACTCGCCGGGACAGTTTTTCGGTACTCGCACGGATTCTACCTTGTCCCGGTACTCGCCCCAATTCTACCAATTTCTTGTATTCACACTGATTCTAGCCTTTTCGGGTACTCGCCGGGACAGTTTTTCGGTACTCGCACGGATTCTACCTTGTCCCGGTACTCGCCCCAATTCTACCAATTTCTTGTATTCACACTGATTCTAGCCTTTTCGGGTACTCGCCGGGACAGTTTTTCGGTACTCGCACGGATTCTACCTTGTCCCGGTACTCGCCCCAATTCTACCAATTTCTTGTATTCACACTGATTCTAGCCTTTTCGGGTACTCGCCGGGACAGTTTTTCGGTACTCGCACGGATTCTACCTTGTCCGGTACTCGCCCCAATTCTACCAATTTCTTGTATTCACACTGATTCTAGCCTTTTCGGGTACTCGCCGGGACAGTTTTTCGGTACTCGCACGGATTCTACCTTGTCCCGGTACTCGCCCCAATTCTACCAATTTCTTGTATTCACACTGATTCTAGCCTTTTCGGGTACTCGCCGGGACAGTTTTTCGGTACTCGCACGGATTCTACCTTGTCCCGGTACTCGCCCCAATTCTACCAATTTCTTGTATTCACACTGATTCTAGCCTTTTCGGGTACTCGCCGGGACAGTTTTTCGGTACTCGCACGGATTCTACCTTGTCCCGGTACTCGCCCCAATTCTACCAATTTCTTGTATTCACACTGATTCTAGCCTTTTCGGGTACTCGCCGGGACAGTTTTTCGGTACTCGCACGGATTCTACCTTGTCCCGGTACTCGCCCCAATTCTACCAATTTCTTGTATTCACACTGATTCTAGCCTTTTCGGGTACTCGCCGGGACAGTTTTTCGGTACTCGCACGGATTCTACCTTGTCCCGGTACTCGCCCCAATTCTACCAATTTCTTGTATTCACACTGATTCTAGCCTTTTCGGGTACTCGCCGGGACAGTTTTTCGGTACTCGCACGGATTCTACCTTGTCCCGGTACTCGCCCCAATTCTACCAATTTCTTGTATTCACACTGATTCTAGCCTTTTCGGGTACTCGCCGGGACAGTTTTTCGGTACTCGCACGGATTCTACCTTGTCCCGGTACTCGCCCCAATTCTACCAATTTCTTGTATTCACACTGATTCTAGCCTTTTCGGGTACTCGCCGGGACAGTTTTTCGGTACTCGCACGGATTCTACCTTGTCCCGGTACTCGCCCCAATTCTACCAATTTCTTGTATTCACACTGATTCTAGCCTTTTCGGGTACTCGCCGGGACAGTTTTTCGGTACTCGCACGGATTCTACCTTGTCCCGGTACTCGCCCCAATTCTACCAATTTCTTGTATTCACACTGATTCTAGCCTTTTCGGGTACTCGCCGGGACAGTTTTTCGGTACTCGCACGGATTCTACCTTGTCCCGGTACTCGCCCCAATTCTACCAATTTCTTGTATTCACACTGATTCTAGCCTTTTCGGGTACTCGCCGGGACAGTTTTTCGGTACTCGCACGGATTCTACCTTGTCCCGGTACTCGCCCCAATTCTACCAATTTCTTGTATTCACACTGATTCTAGCCTTTTCGGGTACTCGCCGGGACAGTTTTTCGGTACTCGCACGGATTCTACCTTGTCCCGGTACTCGCCCCAATTCTACCAATTTCTTGTATTCACACTGATTCTAGCCTTTTCGGGTACTCGCCGGGACAGTTTTTCGGTACTCGCACGGATTCTACCTTGTCCCGGTACTCGCCCCAATTCTACCAATTTCTTGTATTCACACTGATTCTAGCCTTTTCGGGTACTCGCCGGGACAGTTTTTCGGTACTCGCACGGATTCTACCTTGTCCCGGTACTCGCCCCAATTCTACCAATTTCTTGTATTCACACTGATTCTAGCCTTTTCGGGTACTCGCCGGGACAGTTTTTCGGTACTCGCACGGATTCTACCTTGTCCCGGTACTCGCCCCAATTCTACCAATTTCTTGTATTCACACTGATTCTAGCCTTTTCGGGTACTCGCCGGGACAGTTTTTCGGTACTCGCACGGATTCTACCTTGTCCCGGTACTCGCCCCAATTCTACCAATTTCTTGTATTCACACTGATTCTAGCCTTTTCGGGTACTCGCCGGGACAGTTTTTCGGTACTCGCACGGATTCTACCTTGTCCCGGTACTCGCCCCAATTCTACCAATTTCTTGTATTCACACTGATTCTAGCCTTTTCGGGTACTCGCCGGGACAGTTTTTTCGGTACTCGCACGGATTCTACCTTGTCCCGGTACTCGCCCCAATTCTACAATTTCTTGTATTCACACTGATTCTAGCCTTTTCGGGTACTCGCCGGGACAGTTTTTCGGTACTCGCACGGATTCTACCTTGTCCCGGTACTCGCCCCAATTCTACCAATTTTTGTATTCACACTGATTCTAGCCTTTTCGGGTACTCGCCGGGACAGTTTTTCGGTACTCGCACGGATTCTACCTTGTCCCGGTACTCGCCCCAATTCTACCAATTTCTTGTATTCACACTGATTCTAGCCTTTTCGGGTACTCGCCGGGACAGTTTTTCGGTACTCGCACGGATTCTACCTTGTCCCGGTACTCGCCCCAATTCTACCAATTTCTTGTATTCACACTGATTCTAGCCTTTTCGGGTACTCGCGGGACAGTTTTTCGGTACTCGCACGGATTCTACCTTGTCCGGTACTCGCCCCAATTCTACCAATTTCTTGTATTCACACTGATTCTAGCCTTTTCGGGTACTCGCCGGGACAGTTTTCGGTACTCGCACGGATTCTACCTTGTCCCCGGTACTCGCCCCAATTCTACCAATTTCTTGTATTCACACTGATTCTAGCCTTTTCGGGTACTCGCCGGGACAGTTTTTCGGTAATCGCACGGATTCTAACCTGTCCGGTTACTCGCCCCAATTCTACCAATTTCTTGTATTCACAATGATTCTAGCTTTTCGGGTACTCGACGGGAAAGTTTTTCGGTACTCGCAAGGATTCTACCTTGTCCCGGTAACTCGCCCCAATTACCAATTTCTTGTATTCACAATGATTCTAGCCTTTTCGGGTACTCGCAGGGACAGTTTTTCGGTACTCGAACGGATTCTACCTTGTCCCGGTACTCGCCCCAATTCTACCAATTTCTTGTATTTCACACTGATTCTAGC
>CALNHZ020000461.1:0-40891 GCA_940586395.1 Vitis riparia x Vitis cinerea | reverse complement strand
GGATTCTAACCTTCTCCAGTACTGCCCGAATTCTACCATTCTCTTGTACTCGCCTGGATACTACCTTTCCGGTTCTCGCCCGGTCCTTTTTCGTTACTCGCACGGATTCTACCCTTCACCAGTACTGGCCCGAATTCTACCATCTCTTGTACTCCCTGGATACTACCTTTCCCTATTCTCGCCCGGTCCTCTGTCGATTACTCGCGTGGATTCTAACCTTCTCCAGTACTGGCCCGAATTCTACCATTCTCTTGTACTCCCCTGGATACTACCTTTCCCGGTTCTCGCCCGGTCCCTTGTTCGGTACTCACATGATTCTAACCTCCTCCAGTACTGGCCCAAATTCTACCACACTCTTGTACTCGCTTAGATACTACCTTTCCCGGTTCTCGCCCGGTCCCCTTTTTCGGTACTTGCACGGATTCTACCCTTCACCAGTACTGGCCCGAATTCTACCATTCTCTTTGTACTCCCCTGGATACTACCTTTCCCTATTCTCGCCCGGTCCCTCTGTCGATACTCGCGTGGATTCTAACCTTCTCCAGTACTGGCCCGAATTCTACCATTCTCTTGTACTCCCCTGGATACTACCTTTCCCGGTTCTCGCCCGGTCCCTTTTCGGTACTCGCACGGATTCTACCCTTCACCAGTACTAGCACGAATTCTACCATTCTCTTGTGCTCCCCCGGATACTACCTTTCCCGGTTCTCGCCCGGTCCCTTTTTTCTGTACTCGCATGGATTCTAACCTTTTCCAGTACTGGCCGAATTCTACCATTCTCTTGTACTCTCCCTGGATACTAACTTTCCCTGTTCTCGCCCGGTCCCTCTGTCGGTACTTCACATGGATTTCTAACCTCCTCAAGTACTGGCCCAAATTCTACCACACTCTTGTACTCGCTTAGATACTACCTTTCCTGATTCTCGCCCGGTCCCTTTTTCGGTACTCGCACGGATTCTACCCTTCACCAGTACTGGCCCGAATCTACCATTCTCTTGTACTCCCCTGGATACTGCCTTTCCCTATTCTCGCCCGGTCCCTCTGTCGATACTCGCGTGGATTCTAACCTTCTCAAGTACTGGCTCGAATTCTACCATTCTCTTGTACTCCCCTGGATTACTACCTTTCCGGTTCTCGCCCGGTCCCTTTTTCGGTACTCGCACGGATTCTACCCTTCACCAGTACTAGCACGAATTCTTCCATTCTCTGTGCTCCCCGGATACTACCTTTCCCGGTTCTCGCCCGGTCCCTTTTTCTGTACTCGCACGGATTCTACCATTCACCAGTACTGGCCCGAATTCTTCCATTCTCTTGTACTCCCCTGGATACTACCTTTCCCTATTCTCGCTCGGTCCGTCTGTCGGTGCTCGCATGGATTCTAACCTTCTCCAGTACTGGCCCGAATTCAACCACTCTCTTGTACTCGCCTGGATACTACCTTTCCCGGTTCTCGCCCGGTCCCTTTTTCGGTACTCGCACGGATTCTACCATTCACCAGTACTGGCCCGAATTCTACCATTCTCTTGTACTCCCCTGGATAGTACATTTCCCTATTCTCGCCCGGTCCCTTTGTCGGTACTCGCATGGATTCTAACCTTCTCCAGTACTGGCCCGAATTCTTCCATTCTCTTGTACTCCCCCGGATACTACCTTTCCCGGTTCTCGCTCGGTCCCTTTTTCGGGTACTCGCACGGATTCTAACCTTCTCCAGTACTGGCCCGAATTCTACCACTCTCTTGTACTCGCCTAGATACTACCTTTCCCGGTTCTCGCCCGGTCCCTTTTTTGGTACTCGCACGGATTCTACCCTTGTCTAGTACTGGCCCTTGTTCCACCATTCCCTTGTACTTGCCTGGATACAACCTTTCCTGTTTGTCGACCGGTCCCTTTTACGGTACTCGCACGGATTCTAGCCTTTTCCAGTACTGGCCCAGTTCTACCTCTCTTGTACTCCCCTGGATACTACCTTTCTCAGTTCTCGACCGGTCCCTTTTTCGGTACTCGCATGGATTCTACCCTTCTCCAGTACTGGCCTGAATTCTACCACTCCCTTGTACTCGCCTGGATACTACCTTTCCCGGTTCTCGCCCGGTCCCTTTTTCGGTACTCGCACGGATTCTACCCTTGTCCAGTACTGGCCCTTGTTCCACCACTCCCTTGTACTTGCCTGGATACAACCTTTCCTGTTTGTCGACCGGTCCCTTTTTCGGTACTGGCCCAAATTCTACCACTCTCTTGTACTCCCCTTGATACTACCTTTCCCGGTTCTCGACCGGTCCCTTTTTCGTACTCGCATGGATTCTACCCTTCTCCAGTACTGGCTCGAATTCTACCACTCTCTTTTACTCGCCTGGATACTACCTTTCCCGGTTCTCGCCCGGTCCCTTTTTCGGTACTCGCACGGATTCTACCATTCACCAGTACTGGCCCGAATTCTACCATTCTCTTGTACTCCCCTGGATACTACCTTTTCCTATTCTCGCCCGGTCCCTCTGTCGGTACTCGCATGGATTCTACCTTTTTCCAGTACTGGCCCAAATTCTACCACTCTCTTGTACTCCCCTTGATACTACCTTTCCCGGTTCTCGACCGGTCCCTTTTTCGGTACTCGCATGGATTCTACCCTTCTCCAGTACTGGCTCGAATTCTACCACTCTCTTTTACTCGCCTGGATACTACCTTTCCCGGTTCTCGCCCGGTCCCTTTTTCGGTACTCGCACGGATTCTACCATTCACCAGTACTGGCCCGAATTCTACCGTTCTCTTGTACTCCCCTGGATACTACCTTTTCCTATTCTCGCCCGGTCCCTCTGTCGGTACTCGCATGGATTCTAACCTTCTCCAGTACTGGCCCGAATTCTACCATTCTCTTGTACTCCCCTGGATACTACCTTTCCCGGTTCTCGCCCGGTCCCTTTTTCGGTACTCGCACGGATTCTACCCTTCACCAGTACTAGCACGAATTCTTCCATTCTCTTGTACTCACCCGGATACTACCTTTCCGGTTCTCGCCCGGTCCCTTTTTCTATACTCGCACGGATTCTACCATTCACCAGTACTGGCCCGAATTCTACCATTCTCTTGTACTCCCCTGGATACTACCTTTCCCTATTCTCGCCCGGTCCCTCTGTCGGTACTCGCATGGATTCTAACCTTCTCCAGTACTGGCCCGAATTCTACCATTCTCTTGTACTCCCCCGGATACTACCTTTCCCGGTTCTCGCCCGGTCCCTTTTTCGGTACTCGCACGGATTCTACCCTTCACCAGTACTAGCACGAATTCTTCCATTCTCTTGTACTCCCCCGAATACTACCTTTCCCGGTTCTCGCCCGGTCCCTTTTTCGGTACTCGCACGGATTCTACCCTTCACCAGTACTAGCACGAATTCTACCATTCTCTTGTACTCCCCTGGATACTACCTTTCCCGGATCTCGCCCGGTCCCTTTTTCGGTTCTCGCACGAATTCTGCCATTCAACAGTACTGGCCCGAATTCTACCATTCTCTTGTACTCCCCTGGATACTACCTTTCCCTATTCTCGCTCGGTCCCTCTGTCGGTACTCGCATGGATTCTAACCTTCTCCAGTACTGGCCCGAATTCTACCATTCTCTTGTACTCCCCTGGATACTACCTTTCCCTGTTCTCGCCCGGTCCCTTTGTCGGTGCTCGCATGGATTCTAACCTTCTCCAGTACTAGCCCGAATTCGACCACTCTCTTGTACTCCCCTGAATACTACCTTTCTCGGTTCTCGCCCGATCCCTTTATCGGTACTCGCACGGATTCTACCATTCACCAGTACTGGCCCGAATTCTACCATTCTCTTGTACTCCCCTGGATACTACCTTTCCCGGATCTCGCCCGGTCCCTTTTTCGGTTCTCGCACGGATTCTGCCATTCAACAGTACTGGCCCGAATTCTACCATTCTCTTGTACTCCCCTGGATACTACCTTTCCCTATTCTCGCTCGTTCCCTCTGTCGGTACTCGCATGGATTCTAACCTTCTCCAGTACTGGCCCGAATTCTACCATTCTCTTGTACTCCCCTGGATACTACCTTTCCCTGTTCTCGCCCGGTCCCTTTGTCGGTGCTCGCATGGATTCTAACCTTCTCCAGTGCTAGCCCGAATTCGACCACTCTCTTGTACTCGCCTGAATACTACCTTTCTCGGTTCTCGCCCGATCCCTTTTTCGGTACTCGCACGGATTCTACCATTCACCAGTACTGGCCCGAATTCTACCACTCTATTCTACTCGTCTGGATACTACCTTTCCCGGTTCTCACTCGGTCCCTTTTTCGGTACTCGCCCGGATTCTAACCTTCTCCAGTACTGGCCCGAATTCTACCACTCACTTGTACTCGCCTGGATACTACCTTTCCCGGTTCTCGCCCGGTCCCTTTTTCGGTACTCGCACGGATTCTACCCTTGTCCAGTACTGGCCCTTGTTCCACCATTCTCTTGTACTTGCCGGGATACAACCTTTCCTGTTTGTCGACCGGCCCTTTTTCGGTACTCGCACGGATTCTAGCCTTTTCCAGTACTGGCCCAAATTCTACCATTCTCTTGTACTCCCCTAGATACTACCTTTCTCTGCTCTCGCCCGGTCCCTTTGTCGGTGCTCGCATGGATTCCAACCTTCTCCAGTACTGGCCCGAATTCGACCACTCTCTTGTACTCGCCTGGATACCACCTTTCCCGGTTCTCGCCTGGTCCCTTTTTCGGTACTCGCACGGATTCTACCATTCACCAGTACTGGCCCGAATTCTACCATTCTCTTGTACTCCCCTGGATACTACCTTTCCCTATTCTCGCCCGGTCCCTTTGTCGGTACTCGCATGGATTCTAACCTTCTCCAGTACTGGCCCGAATTCTACCACTCTATTGTACTCCCCTGGATACTACCTTTCCCGGTTCTCGCTCGGTCCCTTTTTCGGTACTCGCACGGATTCTAACCTTTTCCAATACTGGCCCGAAGTCTACCACTCTCTTGTACTCGCCTGCATACTACCTTTCCCGGTTCTCGCCCGGTCCCTTTTTCGGTACTCGCACGGATTCTACCCTTGTCCAGTACTGGCCCTTGTTCCACCATTCTCTTGTACTTGCCGGGATACAACCTTTCCATTTTGTCGACCGTTCCCTTTTTCGGTACTCGCATGGATTCTACCATTCACCAGTACTGGCCCAAATTCTACAACTCTCTTGTACTCGCCTGGATACTACCTTTCCCGGTTCCCGCCCGGTCCCTTTTTCAGTACTCACACGGATTCTACCATTCACCAGTACTGGCCCGAATTCAACCATTCTCTTGTACTCCCCTGGATACTACCTTTCCCTATTCTCGCCCGGTCCCTCTGTTGGTACTCGCATAGATTCTAACGTTCTCTAGTACTGGCCCGAATTCTACCATTCTCTAGTACTCCCCTGGATACTACCTTTCCCTGTTCTTGCCCGGTCCCTTTGTCGGTACTCGCATGGATTCTAACCTTCTCCAGTACTGGCCCGAATTCTTCCATTCTCTTGTACTCCCCCGGATACTACCTTTCCCGGTTCTCGCCCGGTCCCTTTTTCTGTACTCGCACGGATTCTACCCTTCATCAGTACTGGCCCGAATTCTACCATTCTCTTGTACTCCCCTGGATACTACCTTTCCCGGATCTCGCCCGGTCCCTTTTTCGGTTCTCGCACGGATTCTACCATTCACCAGTACTGGCCCGAATTCTACCATTCTCTTGTACTCCCCTGGATACTACCTTTCCCGGTTCTCGCCCGATCCCTTTTTCGGTACTCGCACGGATTCTACCCTTCTCCACTACTAGCACGAATTCTTCCATTCTCTTGTACTCCCCCGGATACTACCTTTCCCGGTTCTCGCCCGGTCCCTTTTTCTGTACTCGCATGGATTCTACCATTCACTAGTACTGGCCCAAATTCTACCACTCTCTTGTACTCGCCTGGATACTACCTTTCCCGGTTCTCGCCCGGTCCCTTTTTCGGTACTCACACGGATTCTACCATTCACCAGTACTGGCCCGAATTCTACCATTCTCTTGTACTCCCCTGGATACTACCTTTCCCTATTCTCGCCCAGTCCCTCTGTTGGTACTCGCATGGATTCTAACCTTCTCCAGTACTGGCCCGAATTCTACCATTCTCTTGTACTCCCCTGGATACTACCTTTCCCTGTTCTCGCCCAGTCCCTTTGTCGGTACTCGCATGGATTCTAACCTTCTCCAGTACTGGCCCGAATTCTTCCATTCTCTTGTACTCCCCCGGATACTACCTTTCCCGGTTCTCGCCCGGTCCCTTTTTCTGTACTCGCACGGATTCTACCCTTCATCAGTACTGGCCCGAATTCTACCATTCTATTGTACTCCCCTGGATACTACCTTTCCCGGATCTCGCCCGGTCCCTTTTTCGGTTCTCGCACGTATTCTACCATTCACCAGTACTGGCCCGAATTCTACCATTCTCTTGTACTCCCCTGGATACTACCTTTCCCGGTTCTCGCCCGGTCCCTTTTTCGGTACTCGCACGGATTCTACCCTTCTCCACTACTAGCACGAATTCTTCCATTCTCTTGTACTCCCCCGGATACTAACTTTCCCGGTTCTCGCCCGGTCCCTTTTTCTGTACTCGCATGGATTCTACCATTCACCAGTACTGGCCCAAATTCTACAACTCTCTTGTACTCGCCTGGATACTACCTTTCCCGGTTCCCGCCCGGTCCCTTTTTCTGTACTCACACGGATTCTACCATTCACCAGTACTGGCCCGAATTCTACCATTCTCTTGTACTCCCCTGGATACTACCTTTCCCTGTTCTCGCCGAGTCCCTTTGTCGGTACTCGCATGGATTCTAACCTTCTCCAGTACTGGCCCGAATTCTTCCATTCTCTTGTGCTCCCCCGGATACTACCTTTCCCGGTTCTCACCCGGTCCCTTTTTCTGTTCTCGCACGGATTCTACCATTCACCAGTACTGGCCCGAATTCTACCATTCCCTTGTGCTCCCCTGGATACTACCTTTCCCTATTCTCGCCCGGTCCCTCTGTCGGTACTCGCATGGATTCTAACCTTCTACAGTACTGGCCCGAATTCTACCATTCTCTTGTACTCCCCTGGATACTACCTTTCCCGGTTCTCGCCCGGTCCCTTTTTCGGTACTCGCACGGATTCTACCCTTCACCAGTACTAGCACGAATTCTTCCATTCTCTTGTACTCCCCCGGATACTAACTTTCCCGGTTCTCGCCCGGTCCCTTTTTCGGTACTCGCACGGATTCTACCCTTGTCCAGTACTGGCCCTTGTTCCACCATTCTCTTGTACTTGCCGGGATACAACCTTTCCATTTTGTCGACCGTTCCCTTTTTCGGTACTCGCATGGATTCTACCATTCACCAGTACTGGCCCAAATTCTACAACTCTCTTGTACTCGCCTGGATACTACCTTTCCCGGTTCCCGCCCGGTCCCTTTTTCAGTACTCACACGGATTCTACCATTCACCAGTACTGGCCCGAGTTCTACCATTCTCTTGTACTCCCCTGGATACTACCTTTCCCTATTCTCGCCCGGTCCCTCTGTTGGTACTCGCATAGATTCTAACGTTCTCTAGTACTGGCCCGAATTCTACCATTCTCTTGTACTCCCCTGGATACTACCTTTCCCTGTTCTTGCCCGGTCCCTTTGTCGGTACTCGCATGGATTCTAACCTTCTCCAGTACTGGCCCGAATTCTTCCATTCTCTTGTACTCCCCCGGATACTACCTTTCCCGGTTCTCGCCCGGTCCCTTTTTCTGTACTCGCACGGATTCTACCCTTCATCAGTACTGGCCCGAATTCTACCATTCTCTTGTACTCCCCTGGATACTACCTTTCCCGGATCTCGCCCGGTCCCTTTTTCGGTTCTCGCACGGATTCTACCATTCACCAGTACTGGCCCGAATTCTACCATTCTCTTGTACTCCCCTGGATACTACCTTTCCCGGTTCTCGCCCGATCCCTTTTTCGGTACTCGCACGGATTCTACCCTTCTCCACTACTAGCACGAATTCTTCCATTCTCTTGTACTCCCCCGGATACTACCTTTCCCGGTTCTCGCCCGGTCCCTTTTTCTGTACTCGCATGGATTCTACCATTCACTAGTACTGGCCCAAATTCTACCACTCTCTTGTACTCGCCTGGATACTACCTTTCCCGGTTCTCGCCCGGTCCCTTTTTCGGTACTCACACGGATTCTACCATTCACCAGTACTGGCCCGAATTCTACCATTCTCTTGTACTCCCCTGGATACTACCTTTCCCTATTCTCGCCCAGTCCCTCTGTTGGTACTCGCATGGATTCTAACCTTCTCCAGTACTGGCCCGAATTCTACCATTCTCTTGTACTCCCCTGGATACTACCTTTCCCTGTTCTCGCCCAGTCCCTTTGTCGGTACTCGCATGGATTCTAACCTTCTCCAGTACTGGCCCGAATTCTTCCATTCTCTTGTACTCCCCCGGATACTACCTTTCCCGGTTCTCGCCCGGTCCCTTTTTCTGTACTCGCACGGATTCTACCCTTCATCAGTACTGGCCCGAATTCTACCATTCTATTGTACTCCCCTGGATACTACCTTTCCCGGATCTCGCCCGGTCCCTTTTTCGGTTCTCGCACGTATTCTACCATTCACCAGTACTGGCCCGAATTCTACCATTCTCTTGTACTCCCCTGGATACTACCTTTCCCGGTTCTCGCCCGGTCCCTTTTTCGGTACTCGCACGGATTCTACCCTTCTCCACTACTAGCACGAATTCTTCCATTCTCTTGTACTCCCCCGGATACTAACTTTCCCGGTTCTCGCCCGGTCCCTTTTTCTGTACTCGCATGGATTCTACCATTCACCAGTACTGGCCCAAATTCTACAACTCTCTTGTACTCGCCTGGATACTACCTTTCCCGGTTCCCGCCCGGTCCCTTTTTCTGTACTCACACGGATTCTACCATTCACCAGTACTGGCCCGAATTCTACCATTCTCTTGTACTCCCCTGGATACTACCTTTCCCTGTTCTCGCCGAGTCCCTTTGTCGGTACTCGCATGGATTCTAACCTTCTCCAGTACTGGCCCGAATTCTTCCATTCTCTTGTGCTCCCCCGGATACTACCTTTCCCGGTTCTCACCCGGTCCCTTTTTCTGTACTCGCACGGATTCTACCATTCACCAGTACTGGCCCGAATTCTACCATTCTCTTGTGCTCCCCTGGATACTACCTTTCCCTATTCTCGCCCGGTCCCTCTGTCGGTACTCGCATGGATTCTAACCTTCTACAGTACTGGCCCGAATTCTACCATTCTCTTGTACTCCCCTGGATACTACCTTTCCCGGTTCTCACCCGGTCCCTTTTTCGGTACTCGCACGGATTCTACCCTTCACCAGTACTAGCACGAATTCTTCCATTCTCTTGTACTCCCCCGGATACTAACTTTCCCGGTTCTCGCCCGGTCCCTTTTTCTGTACTCGCACGGATTCTACCTTTCACCAGTACTGGCCCGAATTCTACCATTCTCTTGTACTCCCCTGGATACTACCTTTCCCTATTCTCGCCCGGTCCCTCTGTTTGTACTCGCATGGATTCTAACCTTCTCCAGTACTGGCCCGAATTCTACCATTCTCTTGTACTCCCCTGGATACTACCTTTCCCTATTCTCGCCCGGTCCCTCTGTCGGTACTCGCATGGATTCTAACCTTCTCCAGTACTGGCCCGAATTCTACCATTCTCTTGTACTCCCCTGGATACTACCTTTCCCGGTTCTGGCCCGGTCCCTTTTTCGGTACTCGCACGGATTCTACCCTCCACCAGTACTAGCACGAATTCTTCCATTCTCTTGTACTCCCCCGGATACTACCTTTCCCGGTTCTCGCCCGGTCCCTTTTTCTGTACTCGCACGGATTCTAACATTCACCAGTACTGGCCCGAATTCTACCATTCTCTTGTGCTCCCCTGGATACTACCTTTCCCTATTCTCGCCCGGTCCCTCTGTCGGTACTCGCATGGATTCTAACCTTCTCCAGTACTGGCCCGAATTCTACCATTCTCTTGTACTCCCCTGGATACTACCTTTCCCGTTTCTCGCCCGGTCCCTTTTTCGGTACTCGCACGGATTCTACCCTTCTCCACTACTAGCACGAATTCTTCCATTCTCTTGTACTCCCCTGGATACTACCTTTCCCTATTCTCGCCCGGTCCCTCTGTCGGTACTCGCATGGATTCTACCACTCACCAGTACTGGCCCAAATTCTACCACTCTCTTGTACTCGCCTGGATACTACCTTTCCCGGTTCCCGCCCGGTCCCTTTTTCGGTACTCACACGGATTCTACCATTCACCAGTACTGGCCCGAATTCTACCATTCTCTTGTACTCCCCTGGATACTACCTTTCCTTATTCTCGCCCGGTCCCTCTATTGGTACTCGCATAGATTCTAACCTTCTCCAGTACTGGCCCGAATTCTACCATTCTCTTGTACTCCGCTGGATACTACCTTTCCCTGTTCTCGCCCGGTCCCTTTGTCGGTACTCGCATGGATTCTAACCTTCTCCAGTACTGGCCCGAATTCTTCCATTCTCTTGTACTCCCCCGGATACTACCTTTCCCGGTTCTCGCCCGGTCCCTTTTTCTGTACTCGCACGGATTCTACCCTTCATCAGTACTGGCCCGAATTCTACCATTCTCTTGTACTCCCCTGGATACTACCTTTCCCGGATCTCGCCCGGTCCCTTTTTCGGTTCTCGCATGGATTCTACCATTCACCAGTACTGGCCCGAATTCTACCATTCTCTTGTACTCCCCTGGATACTACCTTTCCCGGTTCTCGCCCGGTCCCTTTTTCGGTACTCGCACGGATTCTACCCTTCTCCACTCCTAGCACGAATTCTTCCATTCTCTTGTACTCCCCCGGAAACTACCTTTCCCGGTTCTCGCTCGATCCCTTTTTCTGTACTCGCATGGATTCTACCATTCACCAGTACTGGCCCAAATTCTACCACTCTCTTGTACTCGCCTGCATACTACCTTTCACGGTTCTCGCCCGGTCCCTTTTTCGGTACTCACACGGATTCTACCATTCACCAGTACTGGCCCGAATTCTACCATTCTCTTGTACTCCCCTGGATACTACCTTTCCCTATTCTCGCCCGGTCCCTCTGTTGGTACTCGCATGGATTCTAACCTTCTCCAGTACTGGCCCGAATTCTACCATTCTCTTGTACTCCCCTGGATACTACCTTTCCCTGTTCTCGCCCGGTCCCTTTGTCGGTACTCGCATGGATTCTAACCTTCTCCAGTACTGGCCCGAAATCCTCCATTCTCTTGTACTCCCCCGGATACTACCTTTCCCGGTTCTCGCCCGGTCCCTTTTTCTGTACTCGCACGGATTCTACCCTTCATCAGTACTGGCCCGAATTCTACCATTCTCTTGTACTCCCCTGGATACTACCTTTCCCGGATCTCGCCCGGTCCCTTTTTCGGTTCTCGCACGGATTCTACCATTCACCAGTACTGGCCCGAATTCTACCACTCTCTTGTACTCCCCTGGATACTACCTTTTCCCTATTCTCGCCCGGTCCCTCTGTCGGTACTCGCATGGATTCTAACCTTCTCCAGTACTGGCCCGAATTCTACCATTCTCTTGTACTCCCCTGGATACTACATTTCCCGGTTCTCGCCCGGTCCCTTTTTCGGTACTCGCACGGATTCTACCCTTCACCAGTACTAGCACGAATTCTTCCATTCTCTTGTACTCCCCCGGATACTACCTTTCCCGGTTCTCGCCCGGTCCCTTTTTCTGTACTCGCACGGATTCTACCATTCACCAGTACTGGCCCGAATTCTACCATTCTCTTGTACTCCCCTGGATACTACCTTTCCCTATTCTCGCCCGGTCCCTCTGTCGGTACTCGCATGGATTCTAACCTTCTCCAGTACTGGCCCGAATTCTACCATTCTCTTGTACTCCCCTGGATACTACCTTTCCCTATTCTCGCCCGGTCCCTCTGTCGGTACTCGCATGGATTCTACCATTCACCAGTACTGGCCCAAATTCTACCACTCTCTTGTACTCGCCTGGATACTACCATTCCCGGTTCTCGCCCGGTCCCTTTTTCGGTACTCACACGGATTCTACCATTCACCAGTACTGGCCCGAATTCTACCATTCTCTTGTACTCCCCTGGATACTACCTTTCCCTATTCTCGCCCGGTCCCTCTGTTGGTACTCGCATTGATTCTAACCTTCTCCAGTACTGGCCCGAATTCTACCATTCTCTTGTACTCCCCTGGATACTACCTTTCTTTGTTCTCGCCCGGTCCCTCTGTCGGTACTCGCATGGATTCTACCATTCACCAGTACTGGCCCAAATTCTACCACTCTCTTGTACTCGCCTGGATACTACCATTCCCGGTTCTCGCCCGGTCCCTTTTTCGGTACTCACACGGATTCTACCATTCACCAGTACTGGCCCGAATTCTACCATTCTCTTGTACTCCCCTGGATACTACCTTTCCCTATTCTCGCCCGGTCCCTCTGTTGGTACTCGCATGGATTCTAACCTTCTCCAGTACTGGCCCGAATTCTTCCATTCTCTTGTACTCCCCCGGATACTACCTTTCCCGGTTCTCGCCCGGTCGCTTTTTCTGTACTCGCACGGATTCTACCCTTCATGAGTACTGGCCCGAATTCTACCATTCTCTTGTACTCCCCCGGATACTACCTTTCCCGGATCTCGCCCGGTCCCTTTTTCGGTTTCTCGCACGGATTCTACCATTCACCAGTACTGGCCCGAATTCTACCACTCTCTTGTACTCCCCTGGATACTACCTTTCCCTATTCTCGCCCGGTCCCTCTGTCGGTACTCGCATGGATTCTAACCTTCTCCAGTACTGGCCCGAATTCTACCATTCTCTTGTACTCCCCTGGATACTACATTTCCCGGTTCTCGCCCGGTCCCTTTTTCGGTACTCGCACGGATTCTACCCTTCACCAGTACTAGCACGAATTCTTCCATTCTCTTGTACTCCCCCGGATACTACCTTTCCCGGTTCTCGCCCGGTCCCTTTTTCTGTACTCGCACGGATTCTACCATTCACCAGTACTGGCCCGAATTCTACCATTCTCTTGTACTCCCCTGGATACTACCTTTCCCTATTCTCGCCCGGTCCCTCTGTCGGTACTCGCATGGATTCTAACCTTCTCCAGTACTGGCCCGAATTCTACCATTCTCTTGTACTCCCCTGGATACTACCTTTCCCTATTCTCGCCCGGTCCCTCTGTCGGTACTCGCATGGATTCTACCATTCACCAGTACTGGCCCAAATTCTACCACTCTCTTGTACTCGCCTGGATACTACCATTCCCGGTTCTCGCCCGGTCCCTTTTTCGGTACTCACACGGATTCTACCATTCACCAGTACTGGCCCGAATTCTACCATTCTCTTGTACTCCCCTGGATACTACCTTTCCCTATTCTCGCCCGGTCCCTCTGTTGGTACTCGCATTGATTCTAACCTTCTCCAGTACTGGCCCGAATTCTACCATTCTCTTGTACTCCCCTGGATACTACCTTTCTTTGTTCTCGCCCGGTCCCTCTGTCGGTACTCGCATGGATTCTACCATTCACCAGTACTGGCCCAAATTCTACCACTCTCTTGTACTCGCCTGGATACTACCATTCCCGGTTCTCGCCCGGTCCCTTTTTCGGTACTCACACGGATTCTACCATTCACCAGTACTGGCCCGAATTCTACCATTCTCTTGTACTCCCCTGGATACTACCTTTCCCTATTCTCGCCCGGTCCCTCTGTTGGTACTCGCATGGATTCTAACCTTCTCCAGTACTGGCCCGAATTCTTCCATTCTCTTGTACTCCCCCGGATACTACCTTTCCCGGTTCTCGCCCGGTCGCTTTTTCTGTACTCGCACGGATTCTACCCTTCATGAGTACTGGCCCGAATTCTACCATTCTCTTGTACTCCCCCGGATACTACCTTTCCCGGATCTCGCCCGGTCCCTTTTTCGGTTCTCGCACGGATTCTACCATTCACCAGTACTGGCCCGAATTCTACCACTCTCTTGTACTCCCCTGGATACTACCTTTCCCTATTCTCGCCCGGTCCCTCTGTCGGTACTCGCATGGATTCTAACCTTCTCCAGTACTGGCCCGAATTCTACCATTCTCTTGTACTCCCCTGGATACTACATTTCCCGGTTCTCGCCCGGTCCCTTTTTCGGTACTCGCACGGATTCTACCCTTCACCAGTACTAGCACGAATTCTTCCATTCTCTTGTACTCCCCCGGATACTACCTTTCCCGGTTCTCGCCCGGTCCTTTTTCTGTACTCGCACGGATTCTACCATTCACCAGTACTGGCCCGAATTCTACCATTCTCTTGTACTCCCCTGGATACTACCTTTCCCTATTCTCGCCCGGTCCCTCTGTCGGTACTCGCATGGATTCTAACCTTCTCCAGTACTGGCCCGAATTCTACCATTCTCTTGTACTCCCCTGGATACTACCTTTCCCTATTCTCGCCCGGTCCCTCTGTCGGTACTCGCATGGATTCTACCATTCACCAGTACTGGCCCAAATTCTACCACTCTCTTGTACTCGCCTGGATACTACCATTCCCGGTTCTCGCCCGGTCCCTTTTTCGGTACTCACACGGATTCTACCATTCACCAGTACTGGCCCGAATTCTACCATTCTCTTGTACTCCCCTGGATACTACCTTTCCCTATTCTCGCCCGGTCCCTCTGTTGGTACTCGCATTGATTCTAACCTTCTCCAGTACTGGCCCGAATTCTACCATTCTCTTGTACTCCCCTGGATACTACCTTTCTTTGTTCTCGCCCGGTCCCTCTGTCGGTACTCGCATGGATTCTACCATTCACCAGTACTGGCCCAAATTCTACCACTCTCTTGTACTCGCCTGGATACTACCATTCCCGGTTCTCGCCCGGTCCCTTTTTCGGTACTCACACGGATTCTACCATTCACCAGTACTGGCCCGAATTCTACCATTCTCTTGTACTCCCCTGGATACTACCTTTCCCTATTCTCGCCCGGTCCCTCTGTTGGTACTCGCATGGATTCTAACCTTCTCCAGTACTGGCCCGAATTCTTCCATTCTCTTGTACTCCCCCGGATACTACCTTTCCCGGTTCTCGCCCGGTCGCTTTTTCTGTACTCGCACGGATTCTACCCTTCATGAGTACTGGCCCGAATTCTACCATTCTCTTGTACTCCCCCGGATACTACCTTTCCCGGATCTCGCCCGGTCCCTTTTTCGGTTCTCGCACGGATTCTACCATTCACCAGTACTGGCCCGAATTCTACCATTCTCTTGTACTCCCCTGGATACTACCTTTCCCTATTCTCGCCCGGTCCCTCTGTCGGTACTCGCATGGATTCTACCATTCACCAGTACTGGCCCAAATTCTACCACTCTCTTGTACTCGCCTGGATACTACCTTTCCCGGTTCTCGCCCGGTCCCTTTTTCGGTACTCACACGGATTCTACCATTCACCAGTATTGGCCCGAATTCTACCATTCTCTTGTACTCCCCTGGATACTACCTTTCCCTATTCTCGCCCGGTCCCTCTGTTGGTACTCGCATGGATTCTAACCTTCTCCAGTACTGGCCTGAATTCTACCATTCTCTTGTACTCCCCTGGATACTACCTTTCCCTGTTCTCGCCCGGTCCATTTGTCGGTACTCGCATGGATTCTAACCTTCTCCAGTACTGGCCCGAATTCTTCCATTCTCTTGTACTCCCCCGGATACTACCTTTCCCGGTTCTCGCCCAGTCGCTTTTTCTGTACTCGCACGGATTCTACCCTTCATCAGTACTGGCCCGAATTCTACCATTCTCTTGTACTCCCCTGGATACTACCTTTCCCGGATCTCGCCCGCTCCCTTTTTCGGTTCTCGCACGGATTCTACCATTCACCAGTACTGGCCCGAATTCTACCATTCTCTTGTACTCCCCTGGATACTACCTTTCCCTATTCTCGCCCGGTCCCTTTGTCGGTACTCGCATGGATTCTAACCTTCTCCAGTACTGGCCCGAATTCTTCCATTCTCTTGTACTCCCCCGGATACTACCTTTCCCGGTTCTCGCCCGGTCCCTTTTTCTGTACTCGCACGGATTCTACCATTCACCAGTACTGGCCCGAATTCTACCATTCTCTTGTGCTCCCCTGGATACTACCTTTCCCTATTCTCGCCCGGTCCCTCTGTCGGTACTCGCATGGATTCTAACCTTCTCCAGTACTGGCCCGAATTCTACCATTCTCTTGTACTCCCCTGGATACTACCTTTCCCGGTTCTCGCCCGGTCCCTTTTTCGGTACTCGCACGGATTCTACCCTTCACCAGTACTAGCACGAATTCTTCCATTCTCTTGTACTCGCCCGGATACTACCTTTCCCGGTTCTCGCCCGGTCCCTTTTTCTGTACTCGCACGGATTCTACCTTTCACCAGTACTGGCCCGAATTCTACCATTCTCTTGTACTCCCCTGGATACTACCTTTCCCTATTCTCGCCCGGTCCCTCTGTTTGTACTCGCATGGATTCTAACCTTCTCCAGTACTGGCCCGAATTCTACCATTCTCTTGTACTCCCCTGGATACTACCTTTCCCTATTCTCGCCCGGTCCCTCTGTCGGTACTCGCATGGATTCTAACCTTCTCCAGTACTGGCCCGAATTCTACCATTCTCTTGTACTCCCCTGGATACTACCTTTCCCTATTCTCGCCCGGTCCCTCTGTCGGTACTCGCATGGATTCTACCATTCACCAGTACTGGCCCAAATTCTACCACTCTCTTGTACTCGCCTGGATACTACCATTCCCGGTTCTCGCCCGGTCCCTTTTTCGGTACTCACACGGATTCTACCATTCACCAGTACTGGCCCGAATTCTACCATTCTCTTGTACTCCCCTGGATACTACCTTTCCCTATTCTCGCCCGGTCCCTCTGTTGGTACTCGCATTGATTCTAACCTTCTCCAGTACTGGCCCGAATTCTACCATTCTCTTGTACTCCCCTGGATACTACCTTTCTTTGTTCTCGCCCGGTCCCTCTGTCGGTACTCGCATGGATTCTACCATTCACCAGTACTGGCCCAAATTCTACCACTCTCTTGTACTCGCCTGGATACTACCATTCCCGGTTCTCGCCCGGTCCCTTTTTCGGTACTCACACGGATTCTACCATTCACCAGTACTGGCCCGAATTCTACCATTCTCTTGTACTCCCCTGGATACTACCTTTCCCTATTCTCGCCCGGTCCCTCTGTTGGTACTCGCATGGATTCTAACCTTCTCCAGTACTGGCCCGAATTCTTCCATTCTCTTGTACTCCCCCGGATACTACCTTTCCCGGTTCTCGCCCGGTCGCTTTTTCTGTACTCGCACGGATTCTACCCTTCATGAGTACTGGCCCGAATTCTACCATTCTCTTGTACTCCCCCGGATACTACCTTTCCCGGATCTCGCCCGGTCCCTTTTTCGGTTCTCGCACGGATTCTACCATTCACCAGTACTGGCCCGAATTCTACCATTCTCTTGTACTCCCCTGGATACTACCTTTCCCTATTCTCGCCCGGTCCCTCTGTCGGTACTCGCATGGATTCTACCATTCACCAGTACTGGCCCAAATTCTACCACTCTCTTGTACTCGCCTGGATACTACCTTTCCCGGTTCTCGCCCGGTCCCTTTTTCGGTACTCACACGGATTCTACCATTCACCAGTATTGGCCCGAATTCTACCATTCTCTTGTACTCCCCTGGATACTACCTTTCCCTATTCTCGCCCGGTCCCTCTGTTGGTACTCGCATGGATTCTAACCTTCTCCAGTACTGGCCTGAATTCTACCATTCTCTTGTACTCCCCTGGATACTACCTTTCCCTGTTCTCGCCCGGTCCATTTGTCGGTACTCGCATGGATTCTAACCTTCTCCAGTACTGGCCCGAATTCTTCCATTCTCTTGTACTCCCCCGGATACTACCTTTCCCGGTTCTCGCCCAGTCGCTTTTTCTGTACTCGCACGGATTCTACCCTTCATCAGTACTGGCCCGAATTCTACCATTCTCTTGTACTCCCCTGGATACTACCTTTCCCGGATCTCGCCCGCTCCCTTTTTCGGTTCTCGCACGGATTCTACCATTCACCAGTACTGGCCCGAATTCTACCATTCTCTTGTACTCCCCTGGATACTACCTTTCCCTATTCTCGCCCGGTCCCTTTGTCGGTACTCGCATGGATTCTAACCTTCTCCAGTACTGGCCCGAATTCTTCCATTCTCTTGTACTCCCCGGATACTACCTTTCCCGGTTCTCGCCCGGTCCCTTTTTCTGTACTCGCACGGATTCTACCATTCACCAGTACTGGCCCGAATTCTACCATTCTCTTGTGCTCCCCTGGATACTACCTTTCCCTATTCTCGCCCGGTCCCTCTGTCGGTACTCGCATGGATTCTAACCTTCTCCAGTACTGGCCCGAATTCTACCATTCTCTTGTACTCCCCTGGATACTACCTTTCCCGGTTCTCGCCCGGTCCCTTTTTCGGTACTCGCACGGATTCTACCCTTCACCAGTACTAGCACGAATTCTTCCATTCTCTTGTACTCGCCCGGATACTACCTTTCCCGGTTCTCGCCCGGTCCCTTTTTCTGTACTCGCACGGATTCTACCTTTCACCAGTACTGGCCCGAATTCTACCATTCTCTTGTACTCCCCTGGATACTACCTTTCCCTATTCTCGCCCGGTCCCTCTGTTTGTACTCGCATGGATTCTAACCTTCTCCAGTACTGGCCCGAATTCTACCATTCTCTTGTACTCCCCTGGATACTACCTTTCCCTATTCTCGCCCGGTCCCTCTGTCGGTACTCGCATGGATTCTAACCTTCTCCAGTACTGGCCCGAATTCTACCATTCTCTTGTACTCCTCTGGATACTACCTTTCCCGGTTCTGGCCGGTCCCTTTTTCGGTACTCGCACGGATTCTACCCTTCACCAGTACTAGCACGAATTCTTCCATTCTCTTGTACTCCCCCGGATACTACCTTTCCCGGTTCTCGCCCGGTCCCTTTTTCTGTACTCGCACGGATTCTAACATTCACCAGTACTGGCCCGAATTCTACCATTCTCTTGTGCTCCCCTGGATACTACCTTTCCCTATTCTCGCCCGGTCCCTCTGTCGGTACTCGCATGGATTCTAACCTTCTCCAGTACTGGCCCGAATTCTACCATTCTCTTGTACTCCCCTGGATACTACCTTTCCCGGTTCTCGCCCGGTCCCTTTTTCGGTACTCGCACGGATTCTACCCTTCTCCACTACTAGCACGAATTCTTCCATTCTCTTGTACTCCCCTGGATACTACCTTTCCCTATTCTCGCCCGGTCCCTCTGTCGGTACTCGCATGGATTCTACCATTCACCAGTACTGGCCCAAATTCTACCACTCTCTTGTACTCGCCTGGATACTACCTTTCCCGGTTCCCGCCCGGTCCCTTTTTCGGTACTCACACGGATTCTACCATTCACCAGTACTGGCCCGAATTCTACCATTCTCTTGTACTCCCCTGGATACTACCTTTCCCTATTCTCGCCCGGTCCCTCTATTGGTACTCGCATAGATTCTAACCTTCTCCAGTACTGGCCCGAATTCTACCATTCTCTTGTACTCCGCTGGATACTACCTTTCCCTGTTCTCGCCCGGTCCCTTTGTCGGTACTCGCATGGATTCTAACCTTCTCCAGTACTGGCCCGAATTCTTCCATTCTCTTGTACTCCCCCGGATACTACCTTTCCCGGTTCTCGCCCGGTCCCTTTTTCTGTACTCGCACGGATTCTACCCTTCATCAGTACTGGCCCGAATTCTACCATTCTCTTGTACTCCCCTGGATACTACCTTTCCCGGATCTCGCCCGGTCCCTTTTTCGGTTCTCGCATGGATTCTCCCATTCACCAGTACTGGCCCGAATTCTACCATTCTCTTGTACTCCCCTGGATACTACCTTTCCCGGTTCTCGCCCGGTCCCTTTTTCGGTACTCGCACGGATTCTACCCTTCTCCACTCCTAGCACGAATTCTTCCATTCTCTTGTACTCCCCCGGAAACTACCTTTCCCGGTTCTCGCTCGATCCCTTTTTCTGTACTCGCATGGATTCTACCATTCACCAGTACTGGCCCGAATTCTACCATTCTCTTGTACTCCCCTGGATACTACCTTTCCCTATTCTCGCCCGGTCCCTCTGTTGGTACTCGCATGGATTCTAACCTTCTCCAGTACTGGCCTGAATTCTACCATTCTCTTGTACTCCCCTGGATACTACCTTTCCCTGTTCTCGCCCGGTCCATTTGTCGGTACTCGCATGGATTCTAACCTTCTCCAGTACTGGCCCGAATTCTTCCATTCTCTTGTACTCCCCCAGATACTACCTTTCCCGGTTCTCGCCCAGTCGCTTTTCTGTACTCGCACGGATTCTACCCTTCATCAGTACTGGCCCGAATTCTACCATTCTCTTGTACTCCCCTGGATACTACCTTTCCCGGATCTCGCCCGCTCCCTTTTTCGGTTCTCGCACGGATTCTACCATTCACCAGTACTGGCCCAAATTCTACCATTCTCTTGTACTCCCCTGGATACTACCTTTCCCTATTCTCGCCCGGTCCCTTTGTCGGTACTCGCATGGATTCTAACCTTCTCCAGTACTGGCCCGAATTCTTCCATTCTCTTGTACTCCCCGGATACTACCTTTCCCGGTTCTCGCCCGGTCCCTTTTTCTGTACTCGCACGGATTCTACCATTCACCAGTACTGGCCCGAATTCTACCATTCTCTTGTGCTCCCCTGGATTACTACCTTTCCCTATTCTCGCCCGGTCCCTCTGTTGGTACTCGCATGGATTCTAACCTTCTCCAGTACTGGCCCGAATTCTACCATTCTCTTGTACTCCCCTGGATACTACCTTTCCCGGTTCTCGCCCGGTCCCTTTTTCGGTACTCGCACGGATTCTACCCTTCACCAGTACTCGCACGAATTCTTCCATTCTCTTGTACTCGCCCGGATACTACCTTTCCCGGTTCTCGCCCGGTCCCTTTTTCTGTACTCGCACGGATTCTACCTTTCACCAGTACTGGCCCGAATTCTACCATTCTCTTGTACTCCCCTGGATACTACCTTTCCCTATTCTCGCCCGGTCCCTCTGTTTGTACTCGCATGGATTCTAACCTTCTCCAGTACTAGCCCGAATTCTACCACTCTCTTGTACTCGCCTCGATACTACCTTTCCCGGTTCTCGCCCGGTCCCTTTTTCGGTACGCGCATGGATTCTATCTACCCTTCACCAGTACTGGCCCAAATTCTACCACTCTCTTGTACTCGCCACGATACTACCTTTCCCGGTTCTCGCCCGGTCCCTTTTTCGGTACTTGCACGGATTCTACCCTTCACCAGTACTGGCCCGAATTCTACCATTCTCTTGTACTCCCCTGGATACTACCTTTCCCTGTTCTCGCCCGGTCCCTTTGTCGGTACTCGCATGGATTCTAACCTTCTTCAGTACTGGCCCGAATTCTACCACTCTCTTGTACTCGCCTGGATAGTACCTTTCACGGTTCTCGCTCGGACCCTTTTTCGGTACTCGCACGGATTCTAACCTTCTCCAGTACTGGCTCGAATTCTACCACTCTCTTGTACTCGCCTGGATACTACCTTTCCCGGTTCTCGCCACGGTCCCTTTTTCGGTACTCGCACGGATTCTACACTTCACCAGTACTGGCCCGAATTCTACCACTCTCTTGTACTCGCCTGGATACTACCTTTCCCGGTTCTCGCCCGGTCCCTTTTTCGGTACTTGCACGGATTCTACCCTTCACCAGTACTGGCCCGAATTCTACCATTCTCTTGTACTCCCCTGGATACTACCTTTCCCTATTCTCGCCCGGTCCCTCTGTTTGTACTCGCATGGATTCTAACCTTCTCCAGTACTGGCCCGAATTCTACCATTCTCTTGTACTCCCCTGGATACTACCTTTCCCTATTCTCGCCAGGTCCCTCTGTCGGTACTCGCATGGATTCTAACCTTCTCCAGTACTGGCCCGAATTCTACCATTCTCTTGTACTCCCCTGGATACTACCTTTCCCGGTTCTGGCCCGGTCCCTTTTTCGGTACTCGCACGGATTCTACCCTTCACCAGTACTAGCACGAATTCGTCCATTCTCTTGTACTCCCCCGGATACTACCTTTCCCGGTTCTCGCCCGGTCCCTTTTTCTGTACTCGCACGGATTCTAACATTCACCAGTACTGGCCCGAATTCTACCATTCTCTTGTGCTCCCCTGGATACTACCTTTTCCTATTCTCGCCCGGTCCTCTGTCGGTACTCGCATGGATTCTAACCTTCTCCAGTACTGGCCCGAATTCTACCATTCTCTTGTACTCCCCTGGATACTACCTTTCCCGGTTCTCCGCCCGGTCCCTTTTTCGGTACTCCGCACGGATTCTACCCTTCTCCACTACTGCACGAATTCTTCCATTTCTCTTGTACTCCCCTGGATACTACCTTTCCCTATTCTCGCCCGGTCCCTCTGTCGGTAATCGCAGGATTCTACCATTCACCAGTACTGGCCCAAATTCTACCACTCTCTTGTACTCGCCTGGATACTACCTTTCCCGGTTCCCAGCCCGGTCCCTTTTTTCGGTACTTCACACGGATTCTTACCATTCACCAGTACTGGCCCGAATTCTACCATTCTCTTGTACTCCCCTGGATACTACCTTTTCCCTATTCTCGCCCGGTCCCTCTATTGGTACTCGCATAGATTCTAACCTTCTCCAGTACTGGCCCGAATTCTACCATTCTCTTGTACTCCGCTGGATACTACCTTTCCCGGTTCTCTCCCGGTCCCTTTGTCGGTACTCGCATGGATTCTAACCTTCTCCAGTACTGGCCCGAATTCTCCATTCTCTTGTTACTCCCTGGATACTACCTTTCCCGGTTCTCGCCCGGTCCCTTTTTCTGTACTCGCACGGATTCTACCCTTCATCAGTACTGGCCCGAATTCTACCATTCTCTTGTACTCCCTGGATACTACCTTTCCCGGATCTCGCCCGTCCCTTTTTCGGGTCTCGCAGGATTTCTCCCATTCACCAGTACTGGCCGAATTCTACCATTCTCTTGTACCCCCTGGATACTACCTTTCCCGGTGTCTCGCCGGTCTCTTTTTCGGTACTCGCACGGATTCTAACCTTCTCCAGTACTGGCCCGAATTCCTACCACTCTCTTGTACTCGCCTGGATACAACCTTTCCCGGTTCTCGCCCGGTCGCTTTTTCGGTACTCGCACGGATTCTACCCTTCTCCAGTACTGGCCCGAATTCTACCACTCTCTTGTACTCGCCTCGGATACTACCTTTCCCGGTTCTCGCCCGGTCCCTTTTTCGGTACTCGCACGGATTCTACCCTTCTCCAGTACTGGCCCGAATTCTACCATCTCTTGTACTCGCCCTAGATACAACCTTTCCCGGTTCTCGCCCGGTCCCTTTTTCGGTACTCGACGGATTCTAACCTTCTCCAGTACTGGCCCGAATTCTACCCACTCTCTTGTACTCGCCTGGATACTACCTTTCCCGGTTCTCGACCGGTCCCTTTTTCGGTACTCGCACGGATTCTACCCTTTCACCAGTACTGGCCCGAATTCTACCACTCTCTTGTACTGCCCTGGATACTACCTTTCCCGGTTCTCGCCCGGTCCCTTTTTCGGTACTCGCACGGATTCTACCCTTCATCCAGTACTGGCCCGAATTCTACCACTCTCTTGTACTCCCCTGGATACTACCTTTCCCGGTTCTGCCCGGTCCCTTTTTCGGTACTCGCACGATTCTACCCTTCACCAGTACTGGCCCGAATTCTACCACTCTCTTGTACTCGCCTGGATACTACCTTTCCCGGTTCTCGCCCGGTCACTTTTTCGGTACTCGCACGGATTCTAACCTTCTCCAGTACTGGCTCCGAATTCTACCATTCTCTTGTACTCGCCTGGATACTACCTTTCCCGTTCTCGCCCGGTCCCTTTTTCGGGTACTCGCACGGATTCTACCCTTTCTCCAGTACTGGCCCGAATTCTACCATTCTCTTGTACTCGCCCTGGATACTACCCTTTCCCGGTTCTCGACCGGTCCCTTTTCGGTACTCGCACGGATTCTAACCTTCTCCAGTACTGGCCCGAATTCTACACTCTCTGTACTCCCTGGATACTTACCTTTCCCGGTTCTCGCCCGGTCCATTTTTCGGTACTCGCACGGATTCTACCCTTCACCAGTACTGGCCCGACTTCTACCATTCTCTGTACTCCCCTGGATACTACCTTTCCCGGTTCTCGCCCCCTGCGTCCCTTTTCGGTACTCGCACGGATTCTACCCTTCTCCAGTACTGGCCCGAATTTCTACCATTCCTTGTACCGCCTGGATACAAACCTTTCCCGTTTCTCGCCCGGGTCCCATTTTCGGTACTCGCACGGATTCTAACCTTCTCCAAGTACTGGCCGAATTCTACCATCTCCTTGTACTCGCCTGGATACTACTTTTCCAGTTCTCGCCCGGCTCCTTTTTCGGTACTCGCACGGATTCTACCTTCTCCAAGTACTGGCCCGAATTCTACCACTCTCTTGTACTCCCCTGGATACTACCTTTCCCGGTTCTCGCCCGGTCCCGCTTTTCGGTACTCGCACGGATTATACCCCTTCTCCAGTACTGGCCCGAATTCTATACCACTCTCTTGTACTCGCCTCGATACTACCTTTCCCGGTTCTCGCCCTGGGTCCCTTTTTCGGTACTCGCACGGATTCTACCCTTCTCCAGTACTGGCCCGAATTCTACCATTCTCTTGTACTCGCCTGGATACTACCTTTCCCGGTTCTCGCCCGGTCCCTTTTTCGGTACTCGCACGGATTCTACCCTTCACCAGTACTGGCCCGAATTCTACCATTCTCTTGTACTCGCCTGGATACTACCTTTCCCGGTTCTCGCCCGGTCCCTTTTTCGGTACTCGCACGGATTCTACCCTTCTCCAGTACTGGCCCGAATTCTACCATTCTCTTGTACTCGCCTGGATACTACCTTTCCCGGTTCTCGCCCGGTCCCTTTTTCGGTACTCGCACGGATTCTAACCTTCTCCAGTACTGGCCCGAATTCTACCATTCTCTTGTACTCCCCTGGATACTACCTTTCCCGGTCTCGCCCGGTCCCTTTTTCGGTACTCGCACGGATTCTACCCTTCTCCAGTACTGGCCCGAATTCTACCATTCTCTTGTACTCGCCTGGATACAACCTTTCCCGGTTCGTCGACGGTCCCTTTTTCGGTACTCGCACGGATTCTAACCTTCTCCAGTACTGGCCCGAATTCTACCATTCTCCTTGTACTCCCTGGATTACTACCTTTCCCGGTTCTCAACCCGGTCCCTTTTTCGGTACTCGAAGGATTCTACCTTCTCCAGTACTGGCACGAATTCTACCACTCTCTTGTACTCGCCTCGATACTACCTTTCCGGTTCTCGCCCGGTCCCTTTTTCGGTACTCGCACGGATTCTACCCTTCACAGTACTGGCCCGAATTCTACCATTCTCTTGTACTCCCTGGATACTACCTTTCCGGTTATCGCCCGGTCCCTTTTTCGGTACTCGCACGGATTCTACCCTTCACAGTACTGGCACGAATTCTACCATTCTCTTGTACTCCCCTGGATACTACCTTTCCCGGTTCTCGCCCGGTCCATTTTTCGGTACTCGCAAGGATTCTACCCTTCTCCAGTACTGGCCCGAGTTCCACCATTCCCTGTACTCGCCTGGATACAACCTTTCCCGTTGTCGACCGGTCCCTTTTTCGGTACTCGCACGGATTCTAACCTTCTCCAGTACTGGCCCGAATTCTACCACTCTCTTGTACTCGCCTGGATACTACCTTCCCGGTTCTCGCCCGGTCCCTTTTTCGGTACTCGCACGGATTCTACCCTTCTACCAGTACTGGCCCGAATTCTACCATTCTCTTGTACTCCCCTGGATACTACCTTTCCCGGTTCTCGCCCGGTCCCTTTTTCGGTACTCGCACGGATTCTACCCTTCTACCAGTACTGGCCCGAATTCAACCATTCCTCTTGTACTCGCCTGGATACAACCTTTCCCGGTTCTCGACCGGTCCCTTTTTCGGTACTCGCACGGATTCTAACCTTCTCCAGTACTGGCCCGAATTCTACCACTCTCTTGTACTCGCCTGGATACTACCTTTCCGGTTCTCGCCCGGTCCCTTTTTCGGTACTCGCACGGATTCTACCCTTCTCCAGTACTGGCCCGAATTCTACACTCTCTTGTACTCCCCTGGATACTACCTTTCCCGGTTCTCGCCCGGTCCCTTTTTCGGTACTCGCACGGAATTCTACCCTCTCCAGTACTGGCCCGAGTTCTACCATCCCTTGTACTCGCCTGGATACTACCTTTTCCCGGTTCTCGACCGGTCCCTTATTTCGGTACTCGCACGATTCTAACCTTCTCCAGTACTGGTCCCGAATTCTACCCTTTCTATGTACTACGCCTGGATACTACCTTTCCCGGTTCTCGCCCGGTCCGCTTTTTCGGTACTCGCACGGATTCTACCCTTCACAAGTACTGGCCCGAATTCTACCATTCTCTTGTACTCCCCTGAATACTACCTTTCCCGGTTCTCGCCGGTCCCTTTTTCGGTTACTCGCTACAGATTCTACCCTTCTCCAGTACTGGCCCGAGTTCCACCATTCCCTTTGTACTAGCCTGGATACAACCTTTCCCGTTGTCGACCGGTCCCTTTTTCGGTACTCGCACGGATTCTAACCTTCTCCAGTACTGGCCGAATTCTACCACTCTCTTGTACTCCCCTGGATACTACCTTTCCCGGTTCTCGCCCGGTCCCTTTTTCGGTACTCGCACGGATTCTACCCTTCACCAGTACTGGCCCGAATTCTACCATTCTCTTGTACTCGCCTCGATACTACCTTTCCCGGTTCTCGCCCGGTCCCTTTTTCGGTACTCGCACGGATTCTACCCTTCACCAGTACTCGCCCGGAATTCTCACCATTCTCTTGTACTCGCCTGGATACTACCTTTCCCGGTTCTCGCCCGGTCCCTTTTTCGGTACTCGCACGGATTCTACCCTTCACCAGTACTGGCCCGAATTCTACCATTCTCTTGTACTCGCCTGGATACTACCTTTCCCGGTTCTCGCCCGGTCCCTTTTTCGGTACTCGCACGGATTCTACCCTTCACCAGTACTGGCCCGAATTCTACCATTCTCTTGTACTCCCCTGGATACTACCTTTCCCGGTTCTCGCCCGGTCCCTTTTTCGGTACTCGCACGGATTCTAACCTTCTCCAGTACTGGCCCGAATTCTACCATCTCTTGTACTCCCCTGGATACTACCTTTCCGGTTCTCGCCCGGTCCCTTTTTCGGTACTCGCACGGATTCTACCCTTCTCCAGTACTGGCCCGAATTCTACCACTCTCTTGTACTCGCCTCGATACTACCTTTCCCGGTTCTCGCCCGGTCCCTTTTTCGGTACTCGCACGGATTCTACCTTCACCAGTACTGGCCCGAATTCTACCATTCTCTTGTACTCGCCTGGATACTACCTTTCCGGTTCTCGCCCGGTCCCTTTTTCGGTACTCGCACGGATTCTACCCTTCACCAGTACTGGCCCGAATTCTACCATTCTCTTGTACTCCCCTGGATACTACCTTTCCCGGTTCTCGCCCGGTCCCTTTTTCGGTACTCGCACGGATTCTACCCTTCTCCAGTACTGGCCCGAAGCTCCCCAATTCCCTTGTACTCGCCTGGATACAACCTTTCCCGTTTGTCGCCCGGTCCCTTTTTCGGTACTCGCACGGATTCTACCCTTCTCCAGTACTGGCCCGAATTCTACCACTCTCTTGTACTCGCCTGGATACTACCTTTCCCGGTTCTCGCCCGGTCCCTTTTTCGGTACTCGCACGGATTCTACCCTGCTCCAGTACTGGCCCGAATTCCTACCACTCTCTTGTACTCGCCTGGATACTACCTTTCCGGTCTCGCACGGTCCCTTTTTTCGGTAATCGCACGGATTCTAACCCTTCTCCAGTACTGGCCCGAATTCTACCACTCTTCTTGTACTCGCCTGGATACTACCTTTCCCGGTTCTCGCCCGGTCCCGTTTTCGGTACTCGCACGGATTTCTACCCTTCACCAGTACTGGCCCGAATTCTACCATTCTCTTGTACTCCCCTGGATACTACCTTCCCGGTTCTCGCCCGAGTCCCTTTGTCGGTACTCGCACGGATTCTACCCCTTCTCCAGTACTGGTCCGAATTCTACCATTCCTTGTACTCGCCTGGATACTACCTTTCCCGGTTCTCGCCCGGGTCCCTTTTTCGGTACTCGCACGGATTCTAACCTTCTCCAGTACTGGCCCGATTCTACCCATCTCTTGTACTCGCCTGGATACTACCTTTCCGGTTCTCGCCCGGTCCCTTTTTCGGTACTCGCACGGATTCTACCCTCTCCCAGTACTGGCCCGAATTCTACCATTCTCTTGTACTCGCCTGGATACTACCTTTCCCGGTTCTCGCCCGGTCCCTTTTTCGGTACTCGAACGGATTCTACCCTTCTCCAGTACTGGCCCGAATTCTACACATTCTCTTGTACTCCCCTGGATATACCTTTCCCGGTTCTCAACCCGGTCCCTTTTTCGGTACTCGCACGGATTCTAACCATTCTCCAGTACTGGCCCGAATTCTACCATTCTCTTGTTACTCGCCTGGATACTACCTTTCCCGGTTCTCGCCCGGTCAATTTTTCGGTACTCGCACGGATTCTACCATTCAACAGTACTGGCCCGAATTCTACACTTCTCTTGTACTCCCTGGATACTACCTTTCCGGTTCTCGCCGGTCCCTTTTTCGGTACTCGCATGGATTCTACCCTTCTCCAGTACTGGTACGAGTTCCACCATTCCTTGTACTCTGCCTGGATACAACCTTTCCCGTTTTTCGACCGGTCCTTTTTCGGTACTCGCACGGATTCTACCCTTCTCCAGTATTGGCCCGAATTCTACCACTTCTCTTGTACTCGCCGGGATAACTACCTTTCCCGGTTATCGCCCGCGTCCTTTTTCGTACTCGCACGGATTCTACCCTTCACCAGTACTGGCCGGAATTCTACATTCTCTTGTACTCGCCTGTGATACTACCTTTCCCGGTTCCAGCCCGGTCCCTTTTTCGGAACTCGCACGGATTCTACCATTCTACAGTACTGGCAAGAATTCTACCACTCTCTTGTAATTGCCTCGATACTACCTTTCCCGGTTCCGCCCGGTCCCTTTTTCGGTACTCGCACGGATTCTACCCTTCTCCAGTACTGGCTCGAATTCTACATTCTCTTGTACTCCCCTGGATACTACCTTTCCCGGTTCTCGCCCGGTCCCTTTTTCGGTACTCGCACGGATTCTAACCTTCTACCAGTACTGGCACGTATTCTACCACTACTCTTGTACTCGCCTGAATACTACCTTTCCGGTTCTCGACCGGTCCCTTTTTCGGTACTCGCACGGATTCTACCATTCTCCAGTACTGGCTCCGAATTCTACCATTCTCTTGTAATCGCCTGGATACTACCTTTCCCGGTTCTCGCCCGGTCCCTTTTTCGGTACTCGCACGGATTCTTACCCTTCTCCAGTACGGCCCGAATTCTACCACTCTCTTGTACTCGCCCTGAATACTACCTTTCCCGGTTCTCGCCCGGTCCCTTTTTTCGGTACTCGCACGGAGTCTACCCTTCTCCAGTACTGGCTCGAATTCTACAATTCTCTTGTACTCGCCCTGGATACTACCTTTCCCGGTTCTCGACCCGGTCCCTTTTTCAGGTACTCGCAAGGATTCTACCTTCTCCAGTACTGGCCCGAATTCTACCACTCTCTTGTACTCGCCTGGATACTACCTTTCCCGGTTCTCGCCCGGTCCCTTTTTCGGTACTCGCAACGGATTCTACCCTTCACCAGTACTGGCCCGAATTCTACCACCTCCTTGTACTCCCCTGGATACTACCTTTCCCGGTTCTCGCCAGGTCCCTTTTCGGTACTCGCACGGATTCTACCCTTCTACCAGTACTGGCCCGAATTCTACCATTCCTCTGTACTCCCCTGGATACTACCTTTCCCGGTTCTCGCCCGGTCCCTTTTTCGGTACTCGCACCGGATTCTACCCTTCTCCAGTACTGGCCCGAAGTTCAACCACTCTCCTTGTACTCGCCTGGATACAACCTTTCCCGTTTGTCGACCGGTCCCTTTTTCGGTACTCGCTACGGATTCTACCCTTCTCCAGTACTGGCCCGAATTCTACCATCTCTTGTACTCGCCTGGATACTACCTTTCCCGGTTCTCGACCGGCTCCTTTTTCGGTACTCGCACGGATTCTACCCTTCTCCAGTACTGGCTCGAATTCTACCATTCTCTTGTACTCCCCTGGATACTACCTTTCCCGGTTCTCGCCCGGTCCCTTTTTCGGTACTCGCACGGATTCTACCCTTCTCCAGTACTGGCCGAATTCTACCACTCTCTTGTACTCGCCTGGATACTACCTTTCCAGGTTCTCGCCCGGTCCCTTTTTCGGTACTCGCACGGATTCTAACCTTCTCCAGTACTGGCCCGAATTCTACCACTCTCTTGTAATCGCCTGGATACTACCTTTCCCGGTTCTCGCCCGGTCGCTTTTTCGGTACTCGCACGGATTCTACCCTTCTCCAGTACTGGCCCGAATTCTACCACTTCTCTTGTACTCGCCTGGATACTACCTTTCCCGGTTCTCGCCCGGTCCCTTTTTCGGTACTCGCACGGATTCTACCCTTCTCCAGTACTGGCCGAATTCTACCATTCTCTTGTACTCGCCTGGATACTACCTTTCCCGGTTCTCGCCCGGTCCCTTTTTCGGTACTCGCACGGATTCTACCCTTCTCCAGTACTGGCCCGAATTCTACCATTCTCTTGTACTCGCCTGGATACTACCTTTCCCGGTTCTCGCCCGGTCCCTTTTTCGGTACTCGCACGGATTCTAACCTTCTCCAGTACTGGCCCGAATTCTACCACTCTCTTGTACTCGCCTGGATACTACCTTTCCCGGTTCTCGCCCGGTCCCTTTTTCGGTACTCGCACGGATTCTACCCTTCTCCAGTACTGGCCCGAATTCTACCATTCTCTTGTACTCGCCTGGATACTACCTTTCCCGGTTCTCGCCCGGTCCCTTTTTCGGTACTCGCACGGATTCTACCCTTCACCAGTACTGGCCCGAATTCTACCATTCTCTTGTACTCCCCTCGATACTACCTTCCCGGTTCTCGCCCGGTCCCTTTTTCCGGATACTCGCACGATTCTACCCTTCTCCAGTACTGGCCCGAGTTCCACCATTCCCTTGTACTCGCCTGGATTACAACCTTTCCCGTTTGTCGACCGGTCCCTTTTTTCGTACTCGCACGGATTCTAACCTTCTCCAGTACTGGCCCGAATTCTACCACTCTCTTGTACTCGCCTGGATACTACCTTTCCCGGTTCTCGCCCGGTCCTTTTTCGGTACTCGCACGGATTCTACCCTTCTACCAGTACTGGCCCGAATTCTACCACTCTCTTGTACTCCTCTGGATACTACCTTTCCCGGTTCTCGCCCGGTCCCTTTTTCGGTACTCGCACGGATTCTACCCTTCACCAGTACTGGCCCGAAGTCTACCATTCTCTTGTACTCCCCTGGATACAACCTTTCCCGTTCTCGCACGGGTCCCTTTTTTCGGTACTCGCACGGATTCTACCCTTCTCCAGTACTGGCCGAATTCTACCCATTCTCATTGTACTCGCCTGGATTACTACCTTCCCGGTTCTCGACCCGGTCCCTTTTTCGGTACTCGCACGGATTCTACCCTTCTCCAGTACTGGCCCGAATTCTACCACTCTCTTGTACTCGCCTGGATACTACCTTTCCCGGTTCTCGCCCGGTCCCTTTTTCGGTACTCGCACGGATTCTACCCTTCTCCAGTACTGGCCCGAATTCTACCACTCTCTTGTACTCCCCTGGATACTACCTTTCCCGGTTCTCGCCCGGTCCCTTTTTCGGTTACTCGCACGATTCTACCCTTCTCCAGTACTGGCCGAGTTCCACCATTCCCTTGTACTCGCCTGGATACAACCTTTCCCGTTTGTCGACCGGTCCCTTTTTCGGTACTCGCACGGATTCTAACCTTCTCCAGTACTGGCTCCGAATTCTACCATTCTCTTGTAATCGCCTGGATACTACCTTTTCCCGGTTCTCGCCCGGTCGCTTTTTCGGTACTCGCACGGATTCTACCCTTCTACCAGTACTGGCCCGAATTCTACCATTCTCTTGTACTCCCCTGGATACTACCTTTCCCGGTTCTCGCCCGGTCCCTTTTTCGGTACTCGTCACGATTCTACCCTTCTCCAGTACTGGCCCGAGTTCCTACCATTCCTCTTGTACTCGCCTGGATACAACCTTTCCCGTTTGTCGACCGGTCCCTTTTTCGGTACTCGCACGGATTCTAACCTTCTCCAGTACTGGTCCGAATTCTACCCTTCTCATGTAATCGCCTTGGATACTACCTTTCCCGGTTCTCGCCCGGTCCCTTTTTCGGTACTCGCACGGATTCTAACCTTCTCCAGTACTGGCCCGAATTCTACCACTCTCTTGTACTCGCCTGGATACTACCTTTCCCGGTTCTCGCCCGGTCCCATTTTCGGTACTCGCACGGATTCTAACCTTCTACAGTACTGGCCCGAATTCTACCACTCTCTTGTACTCGCCTGGATACTACCTTTCCCGGTTCTCAACCGGTCCCTTTTTCGGTACTCGCACGGATTCTACCCTTCTCCAGTACTGGCCCGAATTCTACCACTCTCTTGTACTCGCCTGGATACAACCTTTCCCAGTTCTCGCCCGGTCCCTTTTTCGGTACTCGCACGGATTCTACCCTTCACCAGTACTGGCCCGAATTCTACCATTCTCTTGTACTCGCCTGGATACTACCTTTCCCGGTTCTCGCCCCGGTCCCTTTTTTCGGTACTCGCACGGATTCTACCCTTCTCCCAGTACTGGCCCGAATTCTACCATTCTCTTGTACTCACCTGGATACAACCTTCCCGGTTCTCGCCCGGTCCCTTTTTCGGTACTCGCACGGATTCTACCCTTCACCAGTACTAGGCCCGAATTCTACCATTCTCTTGTACTCCCCTCGATACTACCTTTCCCGGTTCTCGCCCGGTCCCTTTTTCGGTACTCGCACGATTCTAACCTTCTCCAGTACTGGCCCGAGTTCCACCACTTCCCTTGTACTCGCCTGGATACTACCTTTCCCGTTTGTCGACCTGGTCCCTTTTTCGGTACTCGCACGGATTCTACCCTTCTCCAGTACTGGTCCGAATTCTACCACTCTCTTGTAATCGCATGGATACTACCTTTCCCGGTTCTCGCCCGGTCCCTTTTTCGGTACTCGCACGGATTCTACCCTTCTCCAGTACTGGCCGAATTCTACCACTCTCTTGTACGTCCCCTGGATACTACCTTTCCCGGTTCTCGCCCGGTCCCTTTTTCGGTACTCGCACGGATTCTACCCTTCACCAGTACTGGCCCGAATTCTACCACTCTCTTGTACTCCCCTGGATACTACCTTTCCCGGTTCTCGCCCGGTCCCTTTTTCGGTACTCGCACGGATTCTACCCTTCTCCAGTACTGGCCCGAATTCAACCACTCTCCTTGTACTCGCCTGATACTACCTTTCCCGTTTGTCGACCCTGGGTCCCTTTTTCGGTACTCGCACGGATTCTAACCTTCTCCAGTACTGGCCCGAATTCTACCACTCTCTTGTACTCCCCTGGATACTACCTTTCCCGGTTCTCACCCGGTCCCTTTTTCGTACTCGCACGGATTCTACCCTTCTCCAGTACTGGCCCGAATTCTACCACTCTCTTGTACTCGCCTCGATACTACCTTTCCCGGTTCTCGCCCGCTCCCTTTTTTCGGTACTCGCACGGATTCTACCCTTCACCAGTACTCGCCCGAATTCTACCATTCTCCTTGTACTCGCCTGGATACTACCTTTCCCGGTTATCGCCCGGTCCCTTTTTCGGTACTCGCACGGATTCTACCCTTCACCAGTACTGGCCCGAATTCTACCATTCTCTTGTACTCCCCTGGATACTACCTTTCCCGGTTCTCGCCCGGTCCATTTTTCGGTACTCGCACGGATTCTACCCTTCTCCAGTACTGGCCCGAGTTCCACCATTCCCTTGTACTCGCCTGGATACAACCTTTCCCGTTTGTCGACCGGTCCCTTTTTCGGTACTCGCACGGATTCTAACCTTCTCCAGTACTGGTCCGAATTCTACCACTTCTATGTAATCGCCTGGATACTACGTTTTCCCAGTTCTCGCCCGGTCCCTTTTTCGGTACTCGCACGGATTCTACCCTTCTCCAGTACTGGCCCGAATTCTACCACTCTCTTGTACTCGCTGGATTACTACCTTTCCCGGTTCTCGCCCGGTCCCTTTTTCGGTACTCGCACGGATTCTACCCTTCACCAGTACTGGCCCGAATTCTACCATTCTCTTGTACTCCCCTGATACTACCTTTCCCGGTTCTCGCCCGGTCCCTTTTTCGGTACTCGTACAGATTCTACCCTTCTCCAGTACTGGCCCGAGTTCCTACCATTCCCTTGTACTCGCCCTGGATACAACCTTTCCCGGTTCTCGCCCGGTCCCTTTTTCGGTACTCGCACGATTCTACCCTTCACAGTACTGGCCCGAATTCCACCATTCCCTTGTACTCGCCTGGATACAACCTTTCCCATTGTCGACCGGTCCCTTTTTCGGTACTCGCACGGATTCTAACCTTCTCCAGTACTGGCCGAATTCTACCACTCTCTTGTACTCGCCCTGGATACTACCTTTCCCGGTTCTCGCCCGGTCCCTTTTTCGGTACTCGCACGGATTCTACCCTTCTCCAGTACTGGCCCGAATTCTACCACTCTCTTGTACTCGCCTCGATACTACCTTTCCCGGTTCTCGCCCGGTCCCTTTTTCGGTACTCGCACGGATTCTAACCTTCTACAGTACTGGCCCAAATTCGACCACTTCTCTTGTACTCGCCTGAATACTACCTTTCCCGGTTCTCGCCCGGTCACTTTTCGGTACTCGCACGGATTCTACCCTTCTCCAGTACTGGCCTGAGTTCCACCATTCCCTTGTACTCGCCTGGATACAACCTTTCCCGTTTGTCGACCGGTCCCTTTTTCGGTACTCGCACGGATTCTAACCTTCTCCAGTACTGGCCCGAATTCTACCACTCTCTTGTACTCCCCTGGATACTACCTTTCCCGGTTCTCGACCGGTCCCTTTTTCGTTACTCGCACGGATTATACCCTTCACCAGTACTGGCCCGAATTCTACCATTCTCTTGTACTCCCCTCGATACTACCTTTCCCGGTTCTCGCCCGGTCCCTTTTTCGGTAGTCGTACCGATTCTACCCTTCTCCAGTACTGGCTCGAGTTCCACCATTGCCTTGTACTCCTGGATACAACCTTTCCCGTTTGTCGACCGGTCCCTTTTTCGGTACTCGCACGGATTCTACCCTTCACCAGTACTGGCCCGAATTACTACCATTCTCTTGTACTCCCCTGGATACTACCTTTCCCGGTTCTCGCCCGGTCCCTTTTTCGGTACTCGCACAGATTCTACCCTTCTCCAGTACTAGCCCGAGTTCCACCATTCCCTTGTACTCACCTGGATACAACCTTTCCCGTTTGTCGACCGGTCCCTTTTTCGGTACTCGCACGGATTCTAACTTCTCCAGTCCTGGTCCGAATTCTACCATTCTCATGTAATCGCCTGGATACTAGTTTTCCCAGTTCTCGCCCGGTCCCTTTTTCGGTACTCGCACGGATTCTACCCTTCTCCAGTACTGGCCCGAATTCTACCACTCTCTTGTACTCGCCTGGATACTACCTTTCCCGGTTCTCGCCCGGTCGCTTTTTCGGTACTCGCTACGGATTATACCCTTCACCAGTACTGGCCCGAATTCTACCATTCTCTTGTACTCCCCTCGATACTACCTTTCCCGGTTCTCGCCCGGTCCCTTTTTCGGTACTCGTACCGATTCTACCCTTCTCCAGTACTGGCTCGAGTTCCACCATTCCCTTGTACTCGCCTGGATACAACCTTTCCCGTTTGTCGACCGGTCCCTTTTTCGGTACTCGCACGGATTCTAACCTTCTCCAGTACTGGCCCGCATTCTACCATTCTCTGTACTCGCCTGGATACTACCTTTCCCGGTTCTCGCCCGGTCCCTTTTTCGGTACTCGCACGGATTCTACCCTTCTACCAGTACTGGCCCGAATTCTACCATTCTCTTGTACTCCCCTGGATACTACCTTTCCCGGTTCTCGCCCGGTCCCTTTTTCGGTACTCGCACGATTCTACCCTTCTCCAGTACTGGCCCGAGTTCCACCATTCCCTTGTACTCACCTGGATACAACCTTTCCCGTTTGTCGACCGGTCCCTTTTTCGGTACTCGCACGGATTCTAACCTTCTCCAGTACTGGTCCGAATTCTACCATTCTCATGTAATCGCCTGGATACTACCTTTCCCGGTTCTCGCCCGGTCCCTTTTTCGGTACTCGCACGGATTCTACCCTTCTCCAGTACTGGCCCGAATTCTACCACTCTCTTGTACTCGCCTGGATACTACCTTTCCCGGTTCTCGCCCGGTCCCTTTTTCGGTACTCGCACGGATTCTACCCTTCACCAGTACTGGCCCGAATTCTACCATTCTCTTGTACTCCCCTGGATACTACCTTTCCCGGTTCTCGCCCGGTCCATTTTTCGGTACTCGCACGGATTCTACCCTTCTCCAGTACTGGCCCGAGTTCCACCATTCCCTTGTACTCGCCTGGATACAACCTTTCCCGTTGTCGACCGGTCCCTTTTTCGGTACTCGCACGGATTCTAACCTTCTCCAGTACTGGCCCGAATTCTACCACTCTCTTGTACTCCCCTGGATACTACCTTTCCCGGTTCTCACCCGGTCCCTTTTTCGTTACTCGCACGGATTCTACCCTTCTCCAGTACTGGCCCGAATTCTACCACTCTCTTGTACTCGCCTCGATACTACCTTTCCCGGTTCTCGCCCGCTCCCTTTTTCGGTACTCGCACGGATTCTACCCTTCACCAGTACTCGCCCGAATTCTACCATTCTCTTGTACTCCCCTGGATACTACCTTTCCCGGTTATCGCCCGGTCCCTTTTTCGGTACTCGCACGGATTCTACCCTTCACCAGTACTGGCCCGAATTCTACCATTCTCTTGTACTCCCCTGGATACTACCTTTCCCGGTTCTCGCCCGGTCCATTTTTCGGTACTCGCACGGATTCTACCCTTCTCCAGTACTGGCCCGAGTTCCACCATTCCCTTGTACTCGCCTGGATACAACCTTTCCCGTTTGTCGACCGGTCCCTTTTTCGGTACTCGCACGGATTCTAACCTTCTCCAGTACTGGCCCGAATTCTACCACTCTCTTGTACTCCCCTGGATACTACCTTTCCCGGTTCTCACCCGGTCCCTTTTTCGTTACTCGCACGGATTCTACCCTTCTCCAGTACTGGCCCGAATTCTACCACTCTCTTGTACTCGCCTCGATACTACCTTTCCCGGTTCTCGCCCGCTCCCTTTTTCGGTACTCGCACGGATTCTACCCTTCACCAGTACTCGCCCGAATTCTACCATTCTCTTGTACTCCCCTGGATACTACCTTTCCCGGTTATCGCCCGGTCCCTTTTTCGGTACTCGCACGGATTCTACCCTTCACCAGTACTGGCCCGAATTCTACCATTCTCTTGTACTCCCCTGGATACTACCTTTCCCGGTTCTCGCCCGGTCCATTTTTCGGTACTCGCACGGATTCTACCCTTCTCCAGTACTGGCCCGAGTTCCACCATTCCCTTGTACTCGCCTGGATACAACCTTTCCCGGTTGTCGACCGGTCCCTTTTTCGGTACTCGCACGGATTCTAACCTTCTCCAGTACTGGCCCGAATTCTACCACTCTCTTGTACTCGGCCTGGATACTACCTTTCCCTGGTTCTCGCCCGGTCCCTTTTTCGGTACTCGCACGGATTCTAACCTTCTCCAGTACTGGCCCAAATTCGACCACTCTCTTGTACTCGCCTGGATACTACCTTTCCCGGTTCTCGCCCGGTCCCTTTTTCGGTACTCGCATCGATTCTACCCTTCACCAGTACTGGCCCGAATTCCACCATCTCCTTGTACTCGCCTGGATACAACCTTTCCCGTTTGTCGCACGGTCCCTTTTTCGGTACTCGCACGGATTCTACCTTCTCACAGTACTGGCCCGAATTCTACCACTCTCTTGTACTCCCCTGGATACTACCTTTCCCGGTTCTCGCCCGGTCCCTTTTTCGGTACTCGCACGGATTCTACCCTTCTACAGTACTGGCCCGAATTCTACCACTCTCTTGTACTCGCCTGATACTACCTTTCCCGGTTCTCGCCCGGTCCTTTTTCGGTACTCGCACCGATTCTACCCTTCTCCAGTACTGGCCCGAATTCTACCATTCCTCTTGTACTCGCCCTGGATACTACCTTTCCGGTTTCTGCCCGGTCCCTTTTTCGGTACTCGCACGGATTCTACCCTTCTCCAGTACTGGCCCGAATTCTACCATTCTCTTGTACTCGCCTGGATACTACCTTTCCCGGTTCTCGCCGGTCCCTTTTTCGGTACTCGCACGGATTCTAACCTTCTCCAGTACTGGCCCGAATTCTACCACTCTCTTGTACTCGCCTGGATACTACCTTTCCGGTTCTCGCCCGGTCCCTTTTTCGGTACTCGCACGGATTCTACCCTTCTCCAGTACTGGCCCGAATTCTACCACTCTCTTGTACTCGCCTGGATACTACCTTTCCCGGTTCTCGACCGGTCCCTTTTTCGGTACTCGCACGGATTCTACCCTTCTCCAGTACTGGCCGAATTCTACCATTCTCTTGTACTCGCCCTGGATACTACCTTTCCCGGTTCTCGCCCGGTCCCTTTTTCGGTACTCGCACGGATTCTACCCTTCTCCAGTACTGGCCCGAATTCTACCACTCTCTTGTACTCGCCTGGATACTACCTTTCCCGGTTCTCGCCCGGTCCCTTTTCGGTACTCGCACGGATTCTACCCTTCTACCAGTACTGGCCCGAATTCTACCATTCTCTTGTACTCCCTGGATACTACCTTTCCCGGTTCTCGCCCGGTCCCTTTTTCGGTACTCGCACGGATTCTACCCTTCTCCAGTACTGGCCCGAATTCTACCATTCTCTTGTACTCCCCTGGATACTACCTTTCCCGGTTCTCGCCCGGTCCCTTTTTCGGTACTCGCACGAATTCTACCCTTCTCCAGTATGGCCGAGATTCCACCAGTCCCTTGTACTCGCCTGGATACAACCTTTCCCGGTTTGTCGACCCGGTCCCTTTTTCGGTACTCGCACGGATTCTAACCTTCTCCCGATCTGGCCCGAATTCTACCACTCTCTTGTACTCGCCTGGATACTACCTTTCCCGGTTCTCGCCCGGTCCCTTTTCGGTACCGCACGGATTCTACCCTTCTCCAGTACTGGCCCAAATTCTACCACTCTCTTGTACTCGCTGGATACTACCTTTCCCGGTTCTCGCCCGGTCCTTTTTCGGTACTCGCACGGATTCTACCCTTCACCAGTACTGGCCCGAATTCTACATTTCTTGTACTCGCCTGATCTACCCTTTCCCGGTTCTCGCCCGGTCCCTTTTTCGGTACTCGCACGGATTCTAACCTTCTACCAGTACTGGCCCGAATGCGAACCACTTCTCTTGTACTCGCCTGGATACAACCTTTCCCGTGTCCGCCGGTCCCTTCTTTCGGTACTCGAACCGATTCTAACCTTATCCAGTTACTGGCCGAGTTTCCTACCATTCCTCTTTGTACTGCCCCTGGATACAACAGTTCCCGGTTTCTCGCCCGGTCCCTTTTTCGGTACTCGCACGGATTCTACCACTTCTCCAGTACTGTTCCGAATTCTACCATTCTCTTTTAATCGCCTGGTTACTACCTTTCCCTGTCTCGCCCGGTCGCTTTTCGGTAATCGCACGGATTCTACTTCTCAGTTACTGGATCCGAAATTCTACCACTCTCTTGTACTCGCCTGGATACTAGCTTTCCAGTATTTTGCGGTACTCGCACAGATCAACTTCTCCAGTACTGGCACGACTTCGACCACTCTCTTGTACTCGCCTGGATACTACCTTCCGGTTCTCGCCCGGTCCCTTTTTCGGTACTCGCACGGATTCTACCCTTCTCCAGTACTGGTCCGAATTCTACCATTCTCTGTACTCGCCTGGATACTACCTTTCCGGTTCTCGCCCGGTCCCTTTTTCGGTACTCGCACGGATTCTAACCTTCTCCAGTACTGGCCCGAATTCTACCACCTCTTGTACTCGCTGGATACTACCTTTCCCGGTTCTCGCCCGGTCCCTTTTTCGGTACTCGCACGGATTCTACCCTTCACCAGTACTGGCCCGAATTTACCATTCTCTTGTACTCCCCTGGATACTACCTTTCCCGGTTCTCGCCCGGTCCCTTTTTCGGGTACTCGCACGGATTCTACCCTTCTCCAGTACTGGCCCGAATTCTACCATCTCTTGTACTCCCCTGGATACACCTTCCCGGTTCTCGCCCGGTCCCTTTTTCGGTACTCGCACGGATTCTAAC